>JAAXYX010003747.1:0-13650 GCA_036851915.1 Ptenothrix huangshanensis | reverse complement strand
CAGTGCAGTCAAAGTCACAAGTAGTATCCTAACTGTTCGATAATTTCAGTGGTACTCGCATGACCTGTAAATGTAGAGACCGACATGCAACATCAAACGTGAAAACTACTTGCCTACATACGTCTGATTGGGATTTACAAATACAGAGAACTGAATGAACCACCTATGTAAAACACATCCTAGGTTCACGTCTGTTGTAGAATTAGCTTTCTGACCTTATTTTTTATTTTCCAGGTATTGGCATCAGGAGCATTGGTTTTTCCACCCTTTCGGGCAGAGGACTACCGACAAGAAGTTCACGCACAGACATATATCTGCTTGGCACGAAACTCCGTTGGAACTATTCATTCTCGTGACGTTCACGTTCGAGCAGGTTAGATAAATTATTTCCTTTGCTAATCGTCGTTTCGATATGGAATGACATGGACGAAACATGCAACCATACATTATTAATCTAAATTGAATATAATATCAATAATATGCAATTTACAAGAATGAATTATGAAATATGTATCTTCGTTAGGATTAAATTTACACTCCGCTCGATAATTTTCTAAATCATGTATGGTAATTTGGAAACAATTTCACTGGGAAGTAATTTAAGAAAGAGGAGGGTATTCGGGAGTTCCTTGTGAGGGACTATGACTTCCAATTAGTTAAATCAAACCTTATGTCAGTATATATAAGGACCAACTGAAATCGTAATACTTAGGTTGAATGGTTATTAACGTAACGGGAGCTAACAATTTATACTAAAAGTAATACCTGCATTATTCTTTCATTAATACACGAAATTACAATCTAATTATTCACCTTATATGTGATAAAGCAGTAGCATATTACCAACGAATAACTTGATGTGAGTTATAGAACTGAATATAAATATATAGTAGTATAACCTTTTGGTGAAAGACTTGCACTAAACTAGGATATTTATTGAGTACGGAGGTAATGTTTGAATCTAGGAAACTCCCTCTCTTCTAATTAATTACCGCTACTTTACTTGCGAAAGACTCTGCTTGATTAAGAATAAATTGGTGGGAGGGTTTCTCTTATATAACTTTACGATAGATGTACCTTTATTTTAAGCAAGTGAGTAGGTAGGTAATTAAGACGATACGGATTTAGCTGCGCTGTGCTACATATGTGTTGTACCCTGTACCAGCATAGTGGCTCATTATAAGTCAGTATTTTTTGCTCGATTGCAATGCGTTAGTATATCCTTAGCAACCATTTTGTAAGCTACTCTACGAGCTTAAGTATGTTTTCGATGTCAAAAGAATTTGACTAGCGTAAAACATAAAAAGATGATATTACAGGAAGTTTCCAAACAAACAAATATAATTTTATATGTATTTTTTCGCATTTGAATTCCTGTAGTTGTTAGTCAGTCTTACGCCTCAAATGTCATGGAAGAGTATGTTATTCGTGGTAACTCGGCTCTAGTTAAATGTCATTTGCCGGCATTCGTGAGTGATTTCGTATCCGTGAGTTCATGGTTTCAGGATCAATCCCCCATTGAAAAGAATGATAATTACGGTAGGTTTTGCCTGTGCCAGCATTTTACACTAAATATCAAGGCATGTCTACAAGAATCTTCGGTACCATGGCGGGAACAGGAAAAAACAGGATAATTATGAGGCAGTCAGTCATCGATCGTCAAATCTTGTTATCTACGCCGTAAATATTGCGTCTAATGTCAAATATCTATTTTCACTCAATATTATTCAAGCTGATTTTAAAATTTGTTACCTTTTTTGGTTAATTTACTTTGGTTCTAATTTTAGAATTAATTCTGACTAGATTCTTTGTGTGGAATGTATAAAAATAGTTTTAAAAAACTGGCTGACATTAATGAAATCGAAAGTCGAAGTCAGCTTGTATTAAGATTGCAATCTCAAGAGTATACATAAATTGTTAATCGCCTCATTCACAGAAGATAGTTTCAGGTTTCAAAAGACTCATTATTATCATGTTAGCGATTCCATACAAAAATAAGATTTAATGTCCTCGGTCGCACATCAACGTCAAGTTCTAGTTTATGTTTAAATTTCGTAGAAGTCAATCGTAGTTTTTGTTTTAAGTACAAGTCATTCAAACGACTGGCAACTGAATAAAATCTTTATGACAGGATGGAACTGAAGCCATTGAGGAATTGAGGAGGTAACTTGGTACTTACTAGTGGTTGGTGGTTAGGTTAGATACATACATACGTAGCTACATGTGTAAAAGGTTGAGGGCCGACGCAAAGTACGCAATTGTGGATTGTTGACATAAGGGAATTCAGGCAGAGAGACAGGAGTAAAATGTGGTTACGAAGCATTTAAAACTGTACAAACAAAGTCTGTAGAAAACTGGAAGTTGTCCAAAACTTAACGTGAATAAAGCCTGACCTGAAGTTTCCCTCGCATCGTCATCATTTTACGAATTCGTATGTACATTTTGTGCATATAATTATAATTATAGTAACATATATCTGATTGTAATTACTTACGTCGGAGTTCGAGATACCGGCAGATGTATAGTGTAATTGTACCAATTTACTTCTTGTGCAGTATGTTTACTCATTGCCTAAATAATCTGTAAATCAGGCAGAAGAAATAGAGACACGTGTTGTTTAGCTTCCTCTTCAGTCAGGATTTTAAAAAAAGTAAACTTTCTTAATACAGTATTTTGATTGAGAAGTGATACAGTCATTCCGGTTTTAAGTGCCCAACTATTATTGTTATAATTGTCAGTTGTAAATCAGCAGTATTCTGCACAAGTATTCCAAGAAGATGTCATACGTGGCAATGCTGCAATTTTCAAATGCTCGATCCCAGCGTACGTTGGGGACTTTCTTCAAGTAGATACTTGGTTTCAAGGAGATATATCCATAGCTAAGGATGAGAAATATGGTAAATTTTTAACATATTTAATGACCAATCAAGTACCTACCATAAGAATACTTGAGCAATCGGACGGACAAATCGGGTTCTAGGTTACTTTCAGTAATATCTATGTAGGTAATTATTATAGGAAAACAACTGTACAAATACGTACTGCCCAGTGATAGACGTTCATAGTAATTAATTTAGACAATCCTTGAGTGGCGAACTCAAATACATGTGTAGTCATGATGTATTTTCAATTACTTTCTCGGGCATGCAATTTTCCGCAACAAGGAGCAATTACTTTGAGCTGCCGCCATTCTACGAAATATAATTGCTGTTGTACGACTTTGGCAGTAGTTATGAAGTTTAACAGATTATATTTAAAATTGAAGTGATACTCGTTTTAAAGCTCGATTTTATCATTATTGCCAGTTGTTAACCAGCAGTATTCTGCCGAAGTATTTCAAGAAAATGTAATACGTGGTAATGCTGCGATTTTCAAATGCACGATCCCAGCATATGTTGGGGATTTTCTTCAAGCAGATACTTGGTTTCAGGGAGACATTTCCATTACTAAGAATGAAAAATATGGTAAATCCTTTAAACATGAAAATCATGATCTGTCAAATTATTGAAGAATACTTGAACAATCGGATCAGACGCACAACTTAAACTTTATATAAGTACAAATTTCAGCGGTTCGCTTTAGCGTCCAGTCAATACTGATAATTGCAGACAGGTAAAATAAATTTTGGATAGATGCAACATAAATTTTTACCAGTAACACTCCTACAGGCTCGTAGGAATAGTAATTTAGACAATATTCCATTTGAAACATAATGCTCTATAACTGAAAGGTTCGAAAATATGGCTTTTAAATCAAACTTCTTTAAGCGTATAATTTATTATAAAGATATGAAACTATTTGTAAGTTGCCACTTTCGAGGACATTTAGTAATAAAATGTTTCAGCGTCATACAAATAAAAAATGTCCCGTAAATAATTTTAAAAACAAAGTATTTAAAATTGTTAGTTCTGGTTGAAGTCAGGTTTTTTAAGTCTCACTATTGTTCCTATTATCAATTGCCAGTTGTGAATCAGCAGTACGCTGCGAAAGTATTTGAAGAAGATGTTATTCGTGGTAACTCAGCAATTTTCAAATGTGCAATCCCAGCATACATTGGAGACTTCCTGCAAGTAGACGCATGGTTTCAGGGTGATATATCCATAGCTAAAGATGACAGATATGGTAAATCGTTAAACAATTTAATGACATATCACTTTTCAGAATACTTGAGCAATCGGACGGACAACTCGGGAGGTATTTCTGTAGAGGTTCAGTTATAAGTACCTGTAATAGCTTGAAGTGTGGACAGTCTACCTTGAATGAATTTTAATGCTGTACAATAGTCGTTAGGTTTACATTATTTATGCATTACCTACCATACTTTACAATTTACCACGCGTGTATTTTTGAATACAAGAAGTATGTCTCCGTGAAGAAAGGAAAAACATTGTACCAGCGATATTGACAGTAATTTCAATTCGATATGCGAATCAGTGGGTTGGGCTACTTACTTTTGATATTACTATCTCCGTTTTTTATGATCGACTTCGTCATACCTACTTAAATGGAAACAGTTGTTGAGTTCATTATTTACTCAATATTAATCTTACTTTCTGGCTGCCGCTCCCTTAAGTCTTCGTCGAATTTGCGAAGCATGGATGCACTCGGGAATTTAAATGCGAATTTCATTGTGTTTTTTAAGGATCAAATAGCGTAAAATTGTAATTCTTCATTTGCGTACTGTAGGTAGTGTGCCGCATAGTTTTAATGTACCGTTTGAAGTAATCGACTTTTTATTTCTGTTAGATACATATATAATTACATATAATCAATCGTTACACTCTGCTTTATATGCGTACTATGTAGCAATGACTAAAATCCCATCTTTGAAAATGGTTAACACTGTAGTTGTGGCACAGTTCTACGATGTAGACCCTATAAAGGAGCATTCAATCCGCGGAAACAACGCCATTATGAAATGTCAAGTGCCATCGTATGTGGCCGATTTCTTGACAGTTACAGAGTGGCTGACGACAGCAGATGAAACTTTCACTCCAAATCCCAATAATTATGGTTTGTGTACCAAGTTTAGTTTCTTTGCAATACAAACTTACTACTACTCTTTTCCAGACCTCGATCAGATCTTGACGACATGGTGGAGTTTGACGTTGAAGTTGAAATGGCCAGGTCATATTTCACGTTTTATAAATATGCCTACTTCTCAGAATCTGAGACGGAAGCAAAACATTTTAACAAGTTTGCCTATAAATGTAAATGCAAGATTTTCTGTAATCTTACTCATGGTAATAAAATTTCATAACCAGTTATTTTTGTAGGCGGAAAGGAAACATGTGAATTCGGTAGTTCCTTTAGTTTTTATTTGAAGGAATTTGGATCATAATACAATCTACAAAGAAAATAAATGTAACAAGAAAATACTATCAACATTTTGTTGGTTTTCTGCTAGAACTAGAGGCTACGAAACATCAGATAATTATAATTGCTTCTCCGGGATAGCTAGTACTGGAGTATGAAAAAATTCAATTTTCAAATTCTTTGATGTTATCGAACTCATTGCAATTTACTTTACGTTGACATGATCTATTAACGTTCATCTTGTTCAGGTTTGCATTCAAAAATGTTTTGATTTTATCTTAACATAACATACTTACAGTTGTGTCGCAGCGGTTTATTGTGGAAGTTCATAATGAACATGTTATTCGAGGCAACAGTGCGACTCTTCGATGTGTAATTCCGGCATTTGTGGCGGACTTTATTTCTGTAGCCGCCTGGATTGACTCCGAAGGACAATCTTACTCATCTGGCCCGGCTGATTTTGGTTAGCTAAATAAATTCCGGGAACCTCTCGTATTTAGTGAGGACGATGAGAAAGGTGACATGTTAAAAGGCTTGACGCTACACGGATTCGTAGAAAGGAAAACTATAATTAACATTGCAGAATCGTTTCGCTTCTTTGTGTTCTACCTTCTGTTTCAATTTCGTGATGCATTAATCCTTCAGAGTAAAAGAGAAAAATCGGTCAGAGGCGGGTGCAAATTATTGTTGTAACAGATTTGAATCTGGATACATAATTGTAGTTACCTACCTGAGAGTTTAGTGTTAAGACAGGAAAGAAGATGATAATGCTACAGGTGGCCACTATTCATAAAGATAAGTGGGTAATTACCTACTTAATATAATCTTTGTTTCATTTTAGACAAAATGTCACACATGTAAAATATGAAGACCGTTTGGGCAGTTACATATACATACCTACCTCCATGTGTACACCAAATTGATACTGTGCTGTATATCGGCTTTAAAATATATTCGAATTAAGCTAATTTAAAAGGATGGTTCGAAAGGCCATTGGAAGTCACTGACCTATTAATTTATTATGTTTACATCAGCGGTTGCCCAATTCTACGCAACTGAAGTGCATAACTTGTACGTGATCAAAGGGAACAGTGCTATTCTAAAATGCGAAGTGCCATCATTTGTCGCGGATTTTTTGCAAATCGTTGCGTGGGTGGATGAGGAACAAAATTCCTACGTTCATTCAGCCACTGCTGCTCAGGGTTAGCCCTCAGTTCAGATACAGTCCCTACTAGAAAAAGGAAACAAAAACAATTTGGTTCGATGGCGGGTGTATACTATTTCCAAATAGAACTTGCACAATATGTTATTACTCGAGATAATCTTCAAGAATAATTTAATTTATTTGTCAATCAAGCCAGTCAGTCAGCCAGTCCATTTCAGAAGTTGATTACTTTGCCAGATTGCTGTTACATATATGCAATTACTTACTATGTAATATTATCAAGTTTCATATTGTAGATAGATGTTATAAAGAGAAATAATTATACCGAAGGGTTTGTATTCAACTCTTGGTCATCATTACAATTACAAATACTAGCTACCATCTATTGTATAAGCAAACAGTCGAATAATTTGCTTTCCGGTGTCACATAACTAATATTAATTATACTACCAATTTTGGCTGACCTGGATGAGGATAGTTGATAGTTTGACGTGCAATTGCAATTAATTGTGAACTTGTTTCAGCTTCGTACTCAGACTGTCGAATTAAAAATAACATTACGAGGTAATGCTTAATGGGTTATTTGGTACATTTAAACAAGTGGAAGAATTAATCTAATTTTAGCTTATTATTCAGCTGGTTGAGGTATAATTAAAATAGACACTTGGTGATCTGCTGGGTTACATAATGTCAACTAAAATTATTCAAAATTGCAATGTAACAAAATGAATGATACCCAATTTAACATTTTATTCCAGTTGTTTCGCAAAGTTATGCGTCAGAGATCATTTCAGAGTATGTTATTCGTGGAAACAACGCAGTACTCAAATGCAACATACCAGCATTCGTTGCTGACTTTGTATCTGTTGTCAACTGGGTAGACTCTGATAATCGTGTAATAGAGTTTGGATCTGGAGGTGAGGAATCAATTTGAATGAAATCGCCACTCTGTTGACATCTCAAATGCAACAACATGAAGCTTTATAATGACTTTTCTGTATTTGTTATTACTATTGATTTTTTTTCTCTGGATTCCATCAGAATCATACTTGAATTTATGAACACACCGGATATGGTTGTGTCGGGTCATTGCGTTTCACCTTGATATCGATCCTCCGTCGGGATTGAGTGAGATAAAGTAATTAGTCAGAATAATCACATACAATGTACCTATGTATAGAATGCTATTAACACTGTGATCTTCTGTAATAAAATGTGCAAAGTATACCTACAAACATAGCGTCGTCATTTACAACAAGGGAATTCTTGCTGATTTTCAGTGCGATTGATTTAAAATACGAGTAGCTACCACTGAGTGTTGTACACTGAAGGTCATCTGTTAAAAGTGTGTTTAATTACATATTATAATTGCATCCGGATAGTTTACAAGCACCGACTTATTTCCTTGCGTATACTTAATTACGGAATAATGGTGTTTTTATGCTACGTTACTCCTAGTTTTTTTGCTTAAAGTAATTAATGCAAGAATAATCATACATAGTGATTCAAATCCAGAATATTTTTGCTTTACCTATGTGTGTACACTACAGTTGTGAGCCAAACGTACGACACACATGGCGACCAAGAATACATTATCAGAGGCAACTCAGCAGTCCTGAAATGCAAAATTCCCTCTTTTGTTGCTGACTTTTTGGAAATTGTGTCATGGCAGGATGATGTTGGGAATATTTATACTCCTGATGGAAAGTCTGATGGTATTTCTTTAAACTGTTGACTATGTATAAGCGAAGCCTATGGGCAAAGAGGAACGAAAGAAGCGGCCATGGTGGTGCAGGGTCAAAGTTAATTATGCATCTTTAAGATGTAAAATAAGTTATATTGGAAAGCTTTGATGTTATTCATCAGTGTCATTGTATTCTTCGGAGTACGCTCTTAATTGAGTTAAAGCTTAGTCAATGTGAGACGTAGTAGTTGGAGGAGGAGGAGGCTTCATTCAGTATTTTGTACTCTGTAAATATACATTAATACATGACGGAAGTATAACTAGGTAGATTCATAAATAAAATTAAATAGGACCTGATAGTGGTACTCTTGTTTCTACTATTGTAATTTGATCACGCAGTTGTAACTCAGTCATACAATACTTACGGTGACCAAGAGGATATCATCCGAGGTAACTCAGCTATTCTCAAGTGTAAGATACCGTCTTTTGTTGCTGACTTTCTGGAAGTCATCTCATGGCAGGATAATGAGGATAATACTTATGTTCCTGGTGGAAAATCAGATGGTATTTATTTGCTTACGATTTTCATATGATTATGCAGAAATATTACAGAATCAAAGAAGGAAGAACCGGTCATGGTGGTTGCGGAGGCGTCAGGGCCAATGTTGAATAATAATTACTTGGGTTGCAATGTAATTTGCAATATTTAGTGGTAGGTACCGATAATAGCAATCAGCTATATTTCGTACGTAACAAAATTAGGTATAAAGACGTTAGTGTTAGTTGCGTAAGACAAGAAAACGCAAAGCAAACGGTATTCTGGTAAATAAATAGAAAAGGCTGGTTGCATATTAGTGGCGTGGTAATTGATACGGTACGCCATAGTAAGAAAAATAAATAAAAGAGTAAAATCACGTGTTCGTTTCATTACACAGTTGTTACACAGTCTTACGATACCTACGGTGACCAAGAGCACATCATTCGAGGGAACGCTGCTATACTGAAATGTAAAATTCCGTCATTTGTTGCTGACTTTTTGGAAGTCGTCTCATGGCAGGATAATGTGGGGAACATTTATGTTCCTGAAGGGAAATCCGATGGTATGAGTAAATTATTGAAGATGTTGATTGTAGGCTTCAATCATCCAGTGACTGCTTGTTGAATCATTCAGAGAACGATGTGGAGTAATGGACTTTGCATGTTAGTGCCGGGTCACCACGTGTCATCGAAAGTCGAAATTGAAAAGGGCCAGGAAGTTCTTGCCATGCCATGTTATCATAAAGTGATTTGCTCGAGTATGTACGTTACATTTATCTTCATATTGTCAGACTGTCTGGAGTCGCCAGCTGTAATAATGTATTTATATTATGTGCTAGTTCTGGTACCTCATTTATCATTTCCAAAGGGTGGGACCACATTTTGTTTGATTTGGTTTTGGATTTTAAAATCAGTTTATATCAAATTGTAAAGCTACATGAGCATTGTGGTTTGGTTCGTTGCTAATTTTCCTGCGGTGTAAAATAATAATTATTCAGATACTAGATTTAGATTTTTATGCAAACTTGAATGGAACGGAGAAACAGAAACTTGAGTGAATGCAGATTGCAATAATTCTGCTTCCGTTATGGTTGATGGTTCTATTCACATTTTATCTCCTTTTATGATTACAGTTGTGTCACAGTTCTATGAGAGTGAGGCGGACAACGAGTATGTGATCAAAGGCAACAATGTAATCGTTAAATGTGAGGTACCCTCATTTGTTGCTGACTTTCTTCAAGTTACATCTTGGTTTGACTCTGACGACAATAAATATGTTCCCGAAGACTCTTTCGGTACGTGGCTTATCATCTAAAGTATCAAAACAGAAGGAAATACATGCATAGTAATTACACACTTGTGATTAGATACTATCTGTGAGATTGTTCATGAACGAGTTTATCGCTAGGAGATGTGATGCATGACCTGACCGATGCGATGTGAGTTTACAAGTGCACTAGGTATATCTGTATAGGTATAAAGGATCCAGTATTATATCTGTTTTAACTACGTATATGTGCCCTTGCATTGCTACTGCCGCAATATGGCCATGGCATGACCATACAGTAACTTAAACTTAGGCAGTGACTTCTACTGTCAGCTGTACCTTCTGAAATTATGATTTATGACTTGTTTTAATATATCGTCCAGCACTTTCAGTATTTATTAATTCTTACCATTTAGTCATTTGAACTCTTGTCTTGCCCTTTGAGTGCAAACTGATATTCTACTTGAAATATGACCTGTGACCCGTGCACCCGCCATGTCCGATTGTTCTTGAATTCTTTTAACATGTCACTTATAAATATTTACTTTATTCACAATTATTTTGACATTTCTGTTGGTCCTGTGAGATTAATATGATTATTTGAATGTGAAATTTAAGATGGAAAATTTGTCGTTTTACCTTCGGGTGAATTGCATATTAAGGATGTCAGACCAGAAGATGGATTCAAAGAATACAGGTAAGTGATACTTAAAAATAAGTTAAAAATAAGTATTGCAGAACAAATCTGTATGTAATTATTTAATTACTAGTAAGAGATACAATATTAGGCGTTAGCCAGGTTGTCATTGTCTTGTACAGAACTAATCACCACGTGAGATGTATACATTATTGTTATAAAAATTCGATAGTAAAACAACTGGAAGGTTAGACTTTATTTGACTCTCATACATACGAAGTACTTTGTGTATTTGATATAGGCGTTAGTGTTAGTACTACTGGTTAAAGGGTATATTGTGTTGACAATGAAGTGAAGTAGACCGTCCCTAAATAATTATATTCTATGAACTTAAGACGTAACACTTATTGTATCACAAATGACATGAGTATTCGTACTATGTCGTCGACGAGTACCTATTTGAGATTTGCAAAGTTCAGATGTAGTTTTTATGCTCTAATTATATAAATAGCTCTCAAATTTTTTTGTGCTGTAAATTAGGCACTTGTCTTCGTTACAGTTAATTAAGTCAAGAGTTAGATGTACTTCAGAGCTCATTTTATATGTTGAGTTCACATCAAGTTAATGCAACCAATAACTTATACAATGAAGCTAGAAATAATAAAGCTTTTATTTAGTAGGTACAGATTTGCTTGCTAATTGTTGCATTCTTTGAATTTAGTGTCAAAGGTGTATGGTATGCTAAAATCCCCGTTTTTATTGTGAACAGGTGCCAAACTAAACATCGACTAACAGGTGAAACACGCTTGAGTGCGTCAGCTGGAAAACTTGTCATCACCGGTACGAAAAAAACTTACACTTTTTCCTTCATTTGTATCACTATATTTAGAAGCTAACATAAGAGAAATTCTTTGCTATGGCCTCAATAAGTCAGGTTTATCTTTTGTCGGATTTGATAAATTGAAATTTTACTCACTTTCTTCGAAATAGCTTCGAATGTATTTCGGTCATGTATACAATTACATTTAAAAACTCACTTATAAATGTTTAGATTCGTTTTTACTAACTTTCAATAACCTAAATGATACTGATTTGTATGAATACGTACCTTTAATAGCATTTTAAACGTTTTTACAAACATTTATGTATAATTATGTTGTAGTATTTAATAAGTATTTATTTATTTCATGTAAACGATTACCTAATTTTAAACGAAGAACTCGTTATGTAAAACATTTCAGGGAAGTAGATTGCTGGCTAGTAGCAAAGAGTTTCTCTTTCACCTGCCGTTATGGGCTGTGACGACAAAATCATGAATCTGGCAACGTAGCATGTTCAAATGTTCATTTCTTTGAAATTGTATGAAAATTGTTTTCGATTTGGGAATCGTGCCCAAATGAAACAAGCTGATTCACTAGAATCAGTGACTGTTCACAGACAGTCTCAAAGATTTTCTTTTACAGTTCTTACAACAAAAATGTACCTGCATGTATAGGATGAGTATTTTCATTGATTGTGTACATTTAGAAACATTTTAAACGTACCCATATTGCCAGCTTCATGACAGAGGGGCGGCCCGAAGCCTGAATGTTGGGAGACGGGAAGTGATTTGCATTTTCCATTATATTCTACTCAAACTTCTTGAGATTAAGGGTCTTTCCGATTTTAAAGTTTTTGAGGACGTTTGCCGAACTAGTGTACAATTACTGTTAGTCATCGTAACTTGTAAACATATCAAGTGTGAAACTCACAAAGAAATAAGAGCTTGGTCAACTATAGTTTGTATAAACTTTCATTCACCTAGTCAGAGGAGAGTATATATTCTATTGAATGAATGTGTTCGTGTACATACTTATGTATATGATATGCTGAATTCCACTTCCATTTCGATTGCAACTGTGTCATAATAATATGAACAAACCTAAACCTACACATGTAATTTTGTTTTTGAATTTGTCAGAGCCAGTTTCTAGCGTTGCACCCAGATTTCCTTTCTCGGAGAAATTTAAATTCATCGAAGCTAAACACTCAAGCCAATTTGCTCTGTTTTGCCCTGCGCAGGGTTTTCCAGTCCCTACTATTAGGTCAGTTTAGTGGTCTGTTGAGTGTTATAATCTTCTCACTCCACTTACATCTAGACATTAAACTTAATTATGTATTATGATGATCATTACCAATTTATTATACCCAAAATTGTTTTTACCCCAACCCCAACCCTAGCTAATGTTCGTTTGGTGGTATTTATAGATCATTAATTAAATTAGATGTAGATTTAAACTTTGATTTTCGTGTAGTTGAACCAATCCGTGACTGATATTATCTTGAGGTACATACATGGCATACATGTTTCGGAAATTCATTTCACTACTCCACAACGTAAAACACTGTAGGTAGTTAACTAATGCTGATTGTAGGTACAACCATTGTCAGAGAGTAAAAGAAAGACATTTGGTTATATTGAGTCACCGGGGGGTTACACTGAACTTTTATAGGGTTGCCAGAAATGATCTAATCTGATCAGCATATCGGCGGGAAACTCCTGTAGGTGAATGTTCATTATATCAGGTTATTTAACGTCATTATTACTTGATGACTTTACAATGTACATGATTATTACAATTTATTACTGCACAGACCCTGTTGGTTATGTCGCTCCACGTTTCTCGTCCGGAAAAGAGAAGAGTCGTTCAGTAGAGATTTCCTCTGGAGCTGATCATACACTCTTTTGTCCAGCTCAGGCGTTTCCGGTCCCATCGTTTAGGTTAGTTAGACCTTTAGTTCTCTAAGCTATTGTACGATGCGATGGTTGTGTGAAGGTAGCCTCTTCAGTGATGGGTAATCCAGTTTTATACAATTTTATATGATGTTCAAGTTTCTACTTCAAGTAAATGTCATTATCACAATTACTATCTTTTTTCCCACTGAACTGTCATTTATGCAAATTGCTTTTTTTCGTTGTCCCGTGTCAATTGCTGGTGATTATCTCATGAGTAATGCAGTTGCATAGCTAGTTGTATGCGTTCTAGTCTCAACCTTCAGGGTTC
>JAAXYX010003746.1:0-13651 GCA_036851915.1 Ptenothrix huangshanensis | reverse complement strand
AATTCTACCGTTGCAACTATCATTCCTCGAGTTTCCCCCTATGCCCTATTATTGTACCAATTACAATTACGTGTCGTTTTTTGAGGTTATTGGATTTGTATGGCTATAATTAAAAACTTTCTTCGCCAAGGCTATTTAATAAAAAACAAATCAATAAAATGATTACACCTTTCAGTGTTACAACATATTCGCTTGACGTTTTTTGATCATTTTTTTTATTGCGTGTACCAATTTTTATAACGCTTGGGGAATAGGTTTAGTGTTGTTGAATATTGCTTTTGATTTTTTAATTTGAAGCTGCCGTAAGTACTTCAAAGGCTCGTATCTCCAATGGTTTTTAATTTTAACAACCACAATAAAACTGTATACAAAACCGATCAAGACCACAGAGTAGCTACGTAAAAACGAATACAGATTAAAATTTCATAGCATTATGTAAAAGAATTATTGCAATTGGCTTACAAAATTTAAGATTTGAGAAATTATCTAAGTGGACTCAAACACAACTTATAAGGATTAAATTGCTTAAGATTGGACACAATACTAGCTCGCTTGACCCCAGGAACATAGGTAAGACCCATCCAAATGACTCTCTCAAGTGATTCCGAAGCACAATGAATTAAGTCATTAATGACTTTCACAATTCTTCTAGTAAAATCTTCGTCTATAAGATCCTGAGCAACCATGCTGTATTCAAGGTCGATGATGATTGTACTCAATTGTACATCCCTCTTCAACAATAATTTCTCCACGACTTTTTCCATCACCGCGAGATGATCAAGGTATCCTGTGACCATTAAAATTGAGAGTAGATGCGTCCGGTTCACCGGCTCGGTAAAATAGTTCAGTTGCTCCAAGCGGAATGGAATTGCTTCGCGTAAATTGGGAGCTCGGAGAAGAATTACCTCAAATACTTTGGCTGAAATGTGGCCAACAAATTCCAAAACTTTTAATTTTTTATTGAAAACTGAAACATGCTCTGAGTGAATGGTGTGAAATTCTGGGTCCGTGGGTAACAAGGGCGAGAATTCGTCCCTCATAATTTGTCCTACTTCACCAACTTCGTCACTATCTTCTACCATATCCATTATCCAATTCACTGAGGATTCCAATCTAACGGAAAGATATTCAATGTTCGGCGTTTTGGAAAGTATTTGTTTTATTCGAGCCATTGCACAACTTTCTGCCTGAACGTCGATTCCCAAATTTCTTATTGACACTTGCAGATGGGAGATTTGCGAGCCATACAAATCCAGGAAGTTGGTGATTAGTTTGTAATCAGAATTTTTATGTTGGTGGATTGGCGGTGGGAGTAAATACAATTCGAAGGAAAATCGAGAGCATGGGAATTCCTCAATAATTGAACTCTTGAGAAGCAAATTCAATTGTCCAAGAGTTTTGTCCCTGCGAAAAGGACATAGCCAGGAATGTACGAAGTAGAGCTCAAGGTACTCCCGCATAATCCGAGTGGCAAAATTTTTTATCGTTTTCGAAACTAAACGCAAGTTGAGTAACTCCTTACTTTTACATTTGCGGAGTATCGCCTGAATCAACTGAAATAATAAAATGATAGATTAGACCTTTTAATTTATAGATTTAATAAAGCATAGTGAATCAAATTTTTCAAGTTTGGATATAATTAGTACCCAAAGTTGAAAATTCTTACTTGTTAGTTGCATAATTTCTTACATGATCAATACTCACTACTTGGGTTACGGGATCCAAGTTTTTGCAAAGAATATACTGATAGCATGGATTTAATGGCAATCCAACTTTTTCCAAAGTTAAAGCAGAATTAGGTCGGGTCAGATTCTTGTTCACTTTCCTAATCGACACCTCTCTTTTTCTCTGCAATCTACTGGATCTCCGAACAGGGGCTCTCATAATGAATATTTCTTAATTTTAAGTTCCAATTTAACTGTTGGAGAGGAAGTATAATTAATTAGTTGAGCAAGCGGGAAGCGCTCTGAACACTCTGGCAGTTTTTGCAATCTACTGGATCTCCGAACAGGGGCTCTCATAATGATTATTTCTTAATTTTAAGTTCCAATTTAACTGTTGGAGAGGAAGTATAATTAATTAGTTGAGCAAGCGGGAAGCGCTCTGCACACTCTGGCAGTTTATTTCAAAATTCGAATCTGGACGTTGAAAATTGAAATTAGCGCGAAAAGGAAACTATATACAAACCTGAACACTTCGAACAAGCCCGGCTAAGTGCTGATAATAAATGGAGAATAGTTTAGTATACGAACATGAGCAGTGCTCACTAGTCTGAGCACTACACTAATCCCACTTAATAGGACTTGTTAAGCATATTCCATGAATCTTGAGTCACAACACTTTCCATTTGATTTCTTCGGAACTAATATTTACTAAAACAAAGAAACCTACATATAGAGTCGTTAGCCCCAAGAAAGGTAGAGAAGGACATGTAAACACATCGCGCTTTGGATATACATACTATATACATATGCACTTCAGGTATATGGACTAAAAACATAATTATTGTTCTTCATATATCCTTATGCATATACATACAGTTTCGGGTAACTTTGTTTACTAGCTCCGTGGAACTAACCTTCATACTCTATACTTACGATGAATCAACTTTATGGACGCCTTTAATTGTCATACAATGCTGTTACCGTGTTGTTATTAAAATAGAGAAAGCCACAGTTGGCAAACAAAACCACGAAGACGACTTTTTTCTTCGTGGTACCTTAATTTCAATTGCATTTGTCACGTGATTCAGGATAGAAATCTATCATTAATACATGTGTGCCCGCAGACCGCAGATGACAGATGTGACCAAGTAAAAAGACTTCAGAGTAAGCCGAGCGACGACTGTAACTGTAATTAAAGATTTTTTGGCATTTTTGGTCAAAATGAGAAAATTATGCTTAAAATCGAACCCTTACGTATGCTCAGGTTTCTTCACAACCAACGTGTTAAATGTTAATTAAAATATTCTTGTTACTATTTGTAAAGAAGCTCATCAAAATTTTTGACAGTTTTGGTTAAAGGAGAATACGTTCATCGACAGTTTTTTGGCTCTCCCGTAAAATTGCCCTTATTGAACGTTTGACTGGTCATTTTGACATAATAGATACAACAAAATCTGTTTATACTTCTTGAAAGCAACCTATTTATTGTTCCTGAGCAATAGGCGTCGTAAATAAACGTGTAACAAAAACACTCACACCAAA
The DNA here is from genome assembly GCA_036851915.1 of Ptenothrix huangshanensis. NCBI lineage: Eukaryota > Metazoa > Arthropoda > Collembola > Symphypleona > Dicyrtomidae > Ptenothrix > Ptenothrix huangshanensis. Next base: position 10,445 of record JAAXYX010003746.1, on the reverse strand, counting down.
AAGGTAAAGAAGAAATAAAAACAATTAATTAGAACAGACTCCATTTGAAATGCTTGACAGCATCCATATCCATATGGGCTGAAGGGACTTCAATATGGTACAGTTTTCAGACATATTTTCTCATGCTCGCACCTTATCAGCCAAGTTGTATCTTGAACTATTACATAAATAACAGATTTTATGTAGAATCTCGAAAGTATTTTATAATTTTTACGATCCTATAGGGAAGTTTTAATTAACGCATCACTCTTAACTTTTGTTCGTGTAATCGTGAAGCGGACAAAGCGACAAAACTGGGGCTGGTAGAGCTCCTCCGGGCTTCTGGGTATTTTTGGATCGTCAACAGTATTGTCATAAGACGCACCGCGACGATTTGCAATTGCTATTATCTCACTGTCTTGTTCCTAGATTGTGTTATTATTGTTGCGTCAACTATATAGAATTCTGGAGTCTGTAAATATGAGAAGGGAATTTCATAGTTATGTACATACTGCAGTTTAAAATTCACCCAAATATGTCTTTTTTTGCTGAAACCGGCTAAAAGTTATGTTGACCTCCTTTGACTATAATAATTAGGTACCTATTTGATGTTTTCCAAAAAAACGTTGTGACACGTATAAGCAGGAATCATTACAGTCTACAGAATAGATACTACTTTTGTATCCAACAGATATTACGCCACACTTCTTTATAGCGGATTTTTAGGTAACTACAAAAGTAGCATTTCATCAATTCCATCTCCATCGTTTGCAGAATAGAAGTGACACAATATAATTTTATGTAATTTTGCTGGTAACTTTTAGTTTCGAAGATAACGATTTAGTCCGTACATCTTCTAAACACTTAATTGCTAACTAACTAATAAGAAATATACTTTTAAAATTTTAATAGTGACTTACATGTTCTATATTGTGTTATATATTCTCCAAAAATATATTTTTTATTCACATATTATATCATTCATACATATTTTAGCTAAATAGCTTATCATTCAATTCGGTTTCTACACAATCATAAGTCACTTACATAATTACTAAACTAATTTGTTTCCCAATTCATTTTTACTTACGAATAAAGTTTAATATAGAAATTTGGGAACTTGCAGTACCTGGTAGAATACCGAAGTTTGTATTGTAATTCGTCTGAACATTTCGCACTTGAACTTCATAATTAAAATAATGAAATTGAAATACATTTAGTCCTTACAATAGTAGGTATGCTTGTAAATTTTTTGAAACTTAGTCAATCACGCTAAATTATTTCTTTAAACTTTTGTGCACTTCCAATGACATTCAATTTATGTATGTATTTATTAATATTATGCCGAGAGAACTTGTAATCATAACTATACTTAGGTAAATAATTATTTTAATAATTACGAGTGTACAAATGTATCATTGCGAAATGGTGAAAATGTCGAAACTTATATGTGCACCTTTGTGGATTTGACTCGCTTCTGTGTAAAGACTATATCGTGTATTAGTTATTCTTTTTCTAATAATTTCTCTGCTTTCTCAGGCGAAGATCGAGGTCGCAAATTTGTTCGAGAAATCCATCGTTGGGATAAATTTGTCGTTTGTTTCTGAAATCAAAGCCAACAAAATATCATCATTGATTCGCAAAATCTAATTCTCTCGTAGAAAAATTATTTACAATAAAATAAAGTACCTACTTATTAGTCTTTTATATCGATTAACAGCTAAATAATTACCGAACAAGACGAACTGCTTCCAATGCTGTCATGTGTTTCTTCATCATAAGGTAGGCAATGACAAGAGTAGCAGATCGACTTATTCCCTCTCGGCAGTGCACCAACACTTTTCCTAGTTTTTTTAAAAAAAACAAGTTTTCACTTTATTACAAGGTGCGCAATTTTTATTTAAACACTGCAATCAGTTTGTTTTGTTATTTAGAGAAAGCTTAAGCACATGTGTTGCCATTTTCTCAGGGAATTTATGTGCTAAATTATTCAAAATATGTTGTTTAATCATCAACTAATAAACAGGCAAAAATGCAAATTATGGATGAACTACCGGCATTCGCAAAACAAAAACTATATTAAAAAGCCTCTGTTATCAAAGCGGTAAACTCAATGCGTTCAACTTTCAGGGTTTTCACTTTTCACTCACAAGAGTTGGCACTTGGCACAAAAGCTTGAACAATGTTTGTTAAAATTCGTTCTATATTCTTTCCATTTCAAAGGATTCAGTGTTGCAACGAAAATAATTATTAGTTACGGTCAATTTTAACCCTGGAATGATGAATCTAAATGAAAATCTTTCGGAGTAAATTCGTACTGTCCCGATTTCTTAATTTCAGTTTTCATTTTATTTTAATATTTTTTGCTGCTTGGAATCCTACTAGAACTCCATACCGAGACATGAGAAAAAAGTGAGAATGTAGAAGTGGAAAGCATCGAGTTTACCACTAAAATGTATTCATCTTGAATTTTTCATTTTCAGACACACGCATTATATTTAAAAAATGCATATAGTAATGGTTTGAACCTTAAACCGTTTCTTTGTATGCCGGAAACAGGGGTAAGAACGAAAAGCAAGCTTAAAAGCGGTTATTTGCAGGAGGTGTTTTTTTAATAAATTATGTATACGAGCGTTTTCCTCAGATCAGAATCACAATGCGTATTGAAGTCAATAATTTTTAATCCAAGTATTTTTCTAATTCTCTAAACTATATCTAAATGTTCTAATGAGCAATCAGCAGTTGAGTTTATATATACATGGACTAAATTAAAAATTGATCATTCCATAAATTTTCTACTCGCATCGAGTAATGCAGTGCAACCTCAAACTACAATAAAATGTTCGCGTATAAAATTGATGGGCAGGTTTTCTGATACTTGAAAAAAAAGTGAACTAAATTAATCTAGCTTTATGATTCTAGTACAAGTAATAGCGAGTAGTGAAAATCGTAAAAAAAGAAGATACTGATACAATTACAACATGGCTTGCAGCTTAAATTGAGTACTATGAATTTAAAACAAGTTTTTAAGTAAATTGGACTACAGTCAGCGCAGTAATAGTTCATTCAACACAGAGTGGGAAAACTTGCATGCCCAGTTTTAAAAATACCGAATCTAGAATTTTTTTGAAGAACGAACAATTATACTTTAGCTCTGAACAATATTTCACATAAAGGAAAACATTAGTGTGTAATCATAATCAATTATCATTATTCGGATTAACCGTGAGCTTTGAGAGCTTCGTCAATAAAATCGGTTGCTCCTTTAAAGAAATAGTGGAGTTTGAAGACTTCCAAGTCTACGGCAGGAACGCCATGGAATTCACATCGGTGTCCTCTAGATGAGTAGTAAAGCTCATTTGTATTCACTGAAATGTCTTGATCTGACCCAAAGGCTGCATTCAGAATGTAATTGATCCCCTCCATTTGTAGGATCATTACGTCTTTTGCTGTTCTTCTGTAATTTTTCCATGTTTCATGGGCAACATAAAATCAGCTGCGATTATTTAAATACGATAAATGCCAGTGACTAGCTTTACAGGTTGACTCAGTCATGTGTTTTTTCAGCTAATTTTTAATACTGCGCGTAATCATCTAGTTATGAAGCAAATATATATAAACTAATTTACCTCAACTCCTAATTATATCCTTAACCTTATTACTCCCGTTGCCTACCATTTTATCTCTTCAATCTTTCCTAACATCTTTAGTTTGGATTACACTCATCGATTCAGTAACATTCAATGCATGATTATGATTACGATTAATATTGCCAGTGGAAGTAATGGTATAAGCAAATCAAAATGATTGGTTTGGTGCTGGTTATAAACTGCGCTTCCAGTTATTATTGTAATCTACTTATTACAATTACGGGAAATTATATGTAATAATTATGTAAAAATAGCAATAATAATAATAATTGGAACAATAGCTTTAAGGCAAGGGCTAACAAAAAGACTGCAGCAATAAATCATCAATTTGCGGCAACATTAATTAATGATACGAAAGGAAAAATATAAACATTTAAAATGGAAAGTTGAAAGAAAAACCTCCGGTTTTGAGAGCAGAATCGATAAAATCCGTTGTTTCCTGGAAATATTTGTGGATGGGAAAGCCAATTTCATCAATGGCAGCCACCCCTTTGAATTCAATTTTATCCTGTTTATAATAGGCAGGTCGAGTTCGAACACAAGTACCGCAGATTTGCCCCATTAAACAAAGGGCACAGGCCTCGGCTGCATTCACCACGTAACCGATTCCTTCTCGCACCAGAATCGACAGACACAGGGCCGTCGAACTTTTTAGTCAAACAAAAACGGTTCCAAACAATCTAATTAACAATCTAAAACTAGCTTCATTAAGTAAGAGTCGGTGAAGAGTCAAAATGACCTAAATCCAAATTGAAACCAATAAATTTAGGTCACTTTGACTCGACGATATCATTTCTTCATTTGGAATTGTAGTTCATAAGTACCATTTGGACTGTATTGACTGTAAACGACGTACAAGTTAACGTATCTTAAAGAGATCATAGAATCATTACAAAGCATACACTACTCCATTTGTATTTTAAATTATTACGCTGATCGTTACAGGAATTTCATAGTTTATAAAAACGTTAATAGATCATAGACCCATTTTCTTTATCATTTTATGCCGGTGTTCAATTTTTCAGTTAAAATTTAAAATGCGACTCTTTCAAATCCAAACTGCAAGCTGCTTCGTAGCTTGATCTCGTTGCCACAGAATAAAACCGTTGCGTTAATATAATTACCCGGCATTTGAAGTGGTAGCTATAAATCCCACTAGCGATAAAAACTAAAATGAATCAACATTAACTCGACGCTAATCCCCTTGAATTGGAATTCAAAAGATTTACAACGTCTTAAGGTAAGGCTAGTCTCTAGCTTTGTATCGTCTCAAGTTCAAAACCTTCGGTTAAAAGTTGAATTGTGAAGAGCACAGAAGTTGAAAACCTTCTTAATCCTTCTCAGATAACTAAAGTAGCTAATTATACTTGGAAGACGACAGCTAGACAACCCGGACCGAATTGAATTCACGGTCAGTATTGTCGCAAGTCAGAAAAAATTTTTGTATGGGATTATAATGCTCTAACATCCTTATCCTTGTCCTTCGTAAACATAGTTGGCAATGCAGCAAAGTTTCTATCACGAATAAAGAAAATTCATCTCAAAGTCAATTCAAAAGCTTCACGGTCACGGTCTGTTTATTTCTTTTCTTAACTTAATTCTCGTTGCCCGTAGGCGTTGGAGTTTCGACGTTGGCGTTGACGTAAATAAGTATGGCGTTTGGCGCTTTGGCAGTTGGCGTTGGCAGTATTATGGCGGGTTCAAGTTTTAAGTCAGCGTAGGCAAAATGCACAAATAAACAAACGAGAAAGTCCATGAACGTACCAAATCCAAGAAAAAAGTCAGGAAAGTGGATATAAGAAATTCATTGGAGATCATTGGAACGATTAATGAATTATTGAAGAGGTAGAAACGCAAACCTCACAATTCATATACATTAGTAAGTAAAAGTAACCCTGATACGTCATTCTAAAATAAAGTTAATTGAATACCAAAATTGTGAATTTTTAAAGGAATAAAATAAAGTAAACCTACTAATCCGTTCATCATTCATTTCTGATGACATGACAGACAGGCATTGATTTGCTTTGCTTCGCTTTACTTATTTGTTCTGACTGTTATTCTGTGATTCCGTGACGCATGAAACCCCGTCTCCTTGAATTTTAAATATGATTTTTTTGTGAATTAAACTTCAGGGCATACATGCACAATGAAGGCTAGAAAGTGTTGGCCAAGTGCCAGACATGAAATTTAAGAAGCCACGAGCCAAGCCGAAGCCAAAACTCAAAGGAAACATTACAAAAAACTCGACAGGATGTTCGACACTAATGAAATTATGAATGGGATTTCCTGATTATCCGGACTGCAAACATAAATAATTTAATACGGATCGAATAAGTGATAATTATGCAGTCAAAATAATGTAAATTTAAAGACTAAATAGTAGTTTGGCCTAAAAACAGCAGTTGTACTCACGTCAGTAGGTGCTGATGTACTTTCGCAGTCAAGCCAAGAGCCAAGCCAAACTAAGCCAATCTAGCTAATGATCTGCCTGTAAGTCACTCTAATTAAGATTAGTGACTTGACTAACGCAACTTTAACTTTAGACGTACTCAATGTAATTGCAAGCGAGATATTAAGATTTTATAATACGCAATGAAATTATCATTACTCATGTTCTACTTATTGCGACTTGACTTGTCTATAATTCTTTAGATTATTGTAGCGAATGTATGCCGTGGCCGCCCCTGAGACATAATGGCTTACAAACAGCAACCGAGATCTAAAGTGGTTGATAGTAGTTTTGCTTAAAGTAGCCGAACGGAGTAGCTACGCTATGTTTGCAGGCTAGGTACTTTGAGATACTATTATTACATATTATGGTACTGGTAGCGGTGTTCTCTATTGCAAATTACTTCTCTACCCGACTGTCTACGGTTTTCTCTACCACAAAGCTTTTCTCTACCGCACAGTCTGCGGTGTTCTCTACTTGAATAAAATAAGACTGTAAAGTAGAGAAGGATTTCAAGGTAGAGAACACCACAGACATTCGGGTAGAAAAGAGTTTTTAGGTAAAGAACACCGCAGACAGTCGGGTAGAGAAGGGGTTTGAGGTAGAGTAACACCGCAGACCAGTACCCATATTATGAAATGTGTTACAGCCATAGTGCCTGCTGCATACGACTGTTCGTGCTCGAGGTCATAACATTTATGCAGAATACATAGCTAAACAACGAAGTGAGAGTTACGAAATTGCAACTGTATTTTGCAACTGAGTATTGAGCTGAACTCGAGATAGACCTACCATATTTTATTTTCAAGTAATAAAAGTAAAAGAACAGGGTCAAGTGTAATCGCCACATGTTAACCAGAAGTTCGGAACTTACGCATCTCCAATAAAGATACCGGGGTAAACTTCGTCAAAAGGATTTTTCGGTCTTCGCCAGCGATCTCTCACGATGTCTCTCAGATCCTCTACACTCGTAGAATATTTTCTTATTACTCTTGAACTCATTTTGCTTTAGTTTTAATTTAAATTAAAAGTTAAACGTTTCTATTGATTATTGAATGCGGGGTTGTATTGTATTGTTGGATTCTGAATTCCAGCGGTGTTTTTCTTTGGATATAGTTGGATTTGACTTTTAAAATTCTTTAATTGTATCGTATGCTTTTTATGTCCTTTCCACTTTTTTGGAAACNCACTCGTAGAATATTTTCTTATTACTCTTGAACTCATTTTGCTTTAGTTTTAATTTAAATTAAAAGTTAAACGTTTCTATTGATTATTGAATGCGGGGTTGTATTGTATTGTTGGATTCTGAATTCCAGCGGTGTTTTTCTTTGGATATAGTTGGATTTGACTTTTAAAATTCTTTAATTGTATCGTATGCTTTTTATGTCCTTTCCACTTTTTTAGAAACAGAAATATATCGATGTTATTATTTCGCGAATTTATGGGAAAACTGCAGGTCTACTTGTTTTCGGATAATGTTTGCTTAGTTGCGTTGAAAGTACGAAGTAACTGCTCTCCTACTCACTCACACTCCACTCTCTCTCAGTTCCAGTCTAATAACTGATGAACTCCGATATTGAATGTGTGGCAAAACCCAGGACCAAGAACAAACTTGGGATTAGTGTAAACACAAATCTTTTAGTCGAGATTCTTCCAGTCATGCTTTCGCCCCCCCCGAAATTTATACACCGGCCTCACTCCTTCTCGCATTTTAGTGCATGATCTGTGATTGTGACTGTAATGACTTCAAAGGGAAGAAGTTAGTCGTAAGCAATTTAAGGGGGTGGTACTCGCGTATACATAGTCGGTGAACATGTTCATCGTTACCTACACAAATTGGTATATACCCGGGCATTGCCTACTTATTCTATTACATTTTCTATTCATGAGGATAAGTAATTTGCATTTCGACGTTCTTTCCTTCGTCTTCGTCCTAGTCATGCCTGGTCCTGTAGCTCGACACAGAATGTTTACAGTCACATGGATAAATTCTTTACATCTTCACTCATCGTCGTCACATCCGCATCCGTTACCCCGCTTCAAAGATGCTGCTCTGCTCTGGTATCTCTGTCTCACATCTGCAAAGTGTACGTCGTACACATATAAATTATGTACACACCCGTCGATCCGATACTCAAAATTCTGATAAACGGACCGTTGCGGTTGAGACTTTGCCAAGTGTAGTATCTACAATACTTCGTAGGTATTAACTTTATACTTGCATACAGTGAGACATTTCATATACATATGAGTACCTGTAGATGTATCATTGTTGAGATGCAAAATATAATATCCACCCTTCGTAGTGTACTTAATTATTTTTTAAAGGAGCAACATATAAAATGTTGTCTTTTTTGCAAATTCGTTTTATATACAAAATAAGTATCATTAACATCCAATTTGTACTTTTTCGAAAATCTAAAATTTGAAAGCATTATCTTAAAACATGATGTAGTTCCGGACCTTAATTTGAAAATTCTGCAGATTTCAAGCATGTATGCATGTATATACATACGTGGAATTACATAGAACGTTTTGCATTCTGAGGAAAGTAAATATGCCATTTAAAACTGACTGATTATGTAGCAACTAAATAGCATTCTAGATATTTTAAAAGTTCGAAGATAATTATATTCATTTGTCGTTATTACATCATCGCTGTGATAGAGGTTTACTAGTATAGGTGTAATTATACCACTATGTCAATCTGTTTCTATTGCGGGGCCTTTTCTAGTGAATGCGTATAATATAAAGCTAATTGTATAACGTAGAAATACGCAGTTTAAAAATATAAATGATGCAAAAAATATTGAACACTGTAAGTACAGGAATAGCTTCGTTTCTTCGTCGAGGTTCGTTTTGGTTTTGGATTTGGATCTCATTATGATCAGTGATTCCATCTCCATACCTTCATCGCCACCAAATTGTAGGAGAACATCTCGTAGTATGTGTTGCTGCTTCTATTCCTAGAAGTCCTAAGTGCCTTCTAGCTTTGTTCATCTGACAAAACAAAGTACGGAAATAGACATCAACGAAGGCTGTTGAAACAATTTATTATCCTTCATTGTCATTTGCACTCCACTAATTTCCTACGAGACGAGACGTAACTACCCAGTAGTATACCCGGCTGCATAATTGTGAAGTTAATAAAGGCAAAACACATGTTAAGGTTGCTCCTTTTTTCCGGTTTCGTACAAACATGCATGCACCTTTGTACGCGGTGACGTGATACGATTCCAAAATATGCATTTCTCCAAAACTGCAATTTAATACACCAGAACAAGCGACAGATGAAGATATTAGTAACTCGACTCGACTCACTCACTACATGTCTCCTTGAGCAATGACAATGACAGTAATTAAATACAATTAGAAATTAGGAGGCAGGCAAGGAAAGATATCATTTAACATGATACCTTTATTTATCCAATACTTTGCCCAGTAGAAAACAAAAATAAAGTCCAAGTGTATAAATAATAGATTTTTATTGCAATTTCCAAATCACAATTAGTATATGTATACTTGTATTATACATACGATATATACACCATGTGGGTATTTTGTTTATAATTTTATAACCCTTCATTTGTAGGCCAAACATTCGAAGACAATAAAACTGTTTTGTGTTCAACTATAAATAGTAATATTTAAGGGAACGGTAGCAACATCTGATATTTTTTATTTCAATTTTTAATCTTTCATCCATTGTCAATATAATTATTTACACACGATTACTTAATACAATTACTATAACTATAATTACGTATCCATTTAAAGAATTATTTTCTAACGGTTAAATAATCAGATTCAGGTGCACAATCGATTTACCCTTCATGAAGACAAATACATTTTCTATAGGATGAGGTTTATTATTAAATATGTTTAACTATTTACTATTTCGCTGAGTCCCTTTTTGTAAACTGAACGTCGATCAGAGGGCTGATTTCGATAAAAATACAATTAATTACTAGCATATCGTTTCAGACAATTAATACTCACAAAAAATATACACAATGAATGGATACCACGAACAATGCGTGATTATTATATTTACTGATTACTAAAATACTTTGCTATACATAAGCTATAACTTTCATATTTAAAATATAAGGTAAGATTATTGCGTAACTCACGAAGGTTATAATTATAATGGTATTACAACACTTAGCAATTCGTTCAAAATAAAAGTAACCTAACGTCAAATGAACTCTAATTAATAACAATGTAGGATAAGATAAAACAGACCCAACAATACAATATGACTACACGATGAAAAACATGATGAGTAGGCAGACTGCGGTGTTTCTGAGTAATTATATAATTGAAGGTAGCCGGACAAAAGAAGGTAAAGAAGTCCAGCTATG
>JAAXYX010003745.1:0-13653 GCA_036851915.1 Ptenothrix huangshanensis | reverse complement strand
ACCCCGTGGTACTGGGTAAACTGGAAGGGAAAATGGCATGGTGTGACGACTTACATCAGAACAAACCTTACTGCATAAAAATAAGTGCGCAATATTATGAACCAAGGAACAAGTGCACTCCAAGCATACATACCTTCGTAATGTTATAAATTTGACCTCTGATATCATGGAGTTACCGGTGCTGATACTGGCGACTCTTCCTCGTAAGTTCAATGCACAGCAGACATAAAAACTCACGTCATAGTCAGTGGCTGCATAGCATTCATATTCCTATATAACTCCTGTCCACGTCCACAGGATAACTCTTTTTGTCTTATACCATACGGGCATTATAATTGCAGTGGGTTTAAATTGATGGTTGGAGAGTATAGTGTATAGTCGTTGGAGAAATGTTTGGATGCGTATATTTTAGAGCAGGATGTGGAGACTTGCATAAAATGAACTTCCTGTAGAGACCAAGTGGAGAAAGTGGAGAGAAACAAGAGCAGAAGAGCAAGTTTGTGACAGCTCCGTCTGAGAATCAAGCAAAAACACGACAACTAAAATGGGAATCGATTCTCCTTCCTGCTCCGTGAGTAATAATACAGTGACATTGCTGGTCCAACTTTTCGTTCCGAAATCCTACAGCCAGTCTAAAACATCTAGCATTGCTTCACGAATAAACACGTACGCAGTACCAGTACACACAACCAGAACAGAAGACAAGAGAGTGGAAAGAAGAAGAGTACAACTTGGCTTGATTTGTGATATTCCAGCTCGTCTTGTTCTCTCTTCCCTTCCACGTGCGTCTTCACTCTTGAGCATTTCCTATAGCGTCGGTTAAAACGTAACGTTCTGTTTGTCCACGATACACTTCTAGTTCCAGTTCCAATTCCAGCCACAACTTACACAGTACTTACAATTATTTGGGAAATAGAGAGGGAGAGAGAGAGCATGCAATCTCTTTGCCTTCCTTCGCTCTTCTATTCAATGTTGTCTTATCGTTGAACATTGTGAGAGTGAGAGAGCACAATGGAGATGTCTTACTTGTCTTGTGGACCAAGTGCGTTTCGTTGAGTTTATTGGAAGGAGTTTAGAATTGAATATACTCATTGTAGTCAAGTCAAGATCCAGTCGTTTGTATAATTCAAGGGGGAGGACACAAGTAAGACGGAACACAAAACAACTTTCATAATTTATTTGCTACTCCTTAAAATCAATGAGAGTCTTGGTCTTTTCCTCGTGCACTTCAGTCGTTTATATCTCTATGTAGGTATCTGCGTATGCCATGGCATGTGAAGGTTGTTGCAGGGGAATCATAACGTTCCGCTTCTCTCTCTACCTGTCGTTCCCTTCATGCATTTGTCCGTGTCTGTTGTTGCCTTCTCTAGTCTACCCGGACTCCCACTCGGTTATTTCAATTATAGCTTCTAGATACTCAAGTACAGTGTCACAAGAAATGTCTCTGGCGACGGGATTACGATGTATAGTTTCGGTACGGGTACCGGCAACCTTAACAAGCAATCAAAAAACTTTGTTTCCAAATGTGTACTTGTTGAGAATCAAAGCAGAGTTGGGCCCGCACACTAGAGTAGAGTAGAGTATACTACAGTACAGTGGAACTTACTTAGATAAATATTAACGCTGACATGAAAAAGTCACAAGTTGGAAAAACTATTCTAATATACATTTTAAATCAGCTGCATACTTTAGACTAAACTACACAGTTTTCTCTTTCATTCTAGCTTTTGTAAGTGGAATACAAGTTGAAATTCATTAAGGAAAACATGAAAAATAGAAAAGGGCCGTCTCCCACTGGAATTCCCTGCTCGGCCAAACAAGTGCATAAATTGGGTTAGCTAGTCATTCGTGTTCTCCCATCAAAATACTAAGTAGGTTTAGTATTTCAATTTTTATGGCAATTCTGGCCATACTACACGCTACAAGTATACTGTACAATGGATCCTCTAGGTTTTCATTTATGCAATGTTTTATTTGGAAAGTTGAGAGAGCAAGCAGAATAGAAAGTTAAGAGCTAGAGGAGGGAATTCAATTTTGGGAATTCTCTACATATGCCTAGTTACTATATCTCCACATGCAGTAGGTATGTAGATGTGGAAAGAAACATTAGAAAAATCGTTAATCGTTATAATTTACTTACGCTCCTATAAATTCCTCCATGATAATTTTGTATTACAGGTGGTACAGATTAAGCTATTAGATTCTAGTTGAGCCCTTTTTATTTCCATAGCATTTTATGTGCTTTCATGTGCACCATGAAAAGTAATCGTAAAAGTCAAGACGGAGAAAAATATCGGTGGAAAACGAGTTTCAGTAACGGCATTCATAACTTCACAATGCTACCTTGCCTTTTACTGCTGCGTTGCTGCCTCTGCTTCTACCACTGCAACTGCTTCTCTCGCACTCGCACTGTCCCCTCACGAAATGAAAACCGATAAGAGGACAATCATCCAGTCAGTGCCGCCATGCAATTTCCTGTTGCAACGTCAGCTTTTATGTCTTTGTCTACCTTGCTTTCTTTATGAATGTCTGTAATGTTATTGAGCAGAAAGGTGGTGTAGTGTGGTGTGGTATGGTCTGATACGGTTACGGTTTCGAATCCTGTACTTGCTGCAACTACAACGAACCCATAACTGAACAATAACAGCATTGCGTTGCATTGCCCAGTACTAGAACCAGAACCAGAACCAACTACAGTGTGTCCCTCAAGACCCACCGAATAAGCTTCTACCGTTCCATCCAATGTATTTACTCTGAAAACAGACAAAGCAGAGAGAGAGAGAAATGAACTAAAGCGTAAACGGGCAGTGGTCTTGGTCTTGAAAGGCTTTTCCCACTACAGTACACTTTCCTACCTCTGCTCTGCTCTGAGCACGATACATAAAAGCAATAGAAGAAAATACTTGAACGAGACCTGGAACTGGAACTGCATAGTCGTAATGTTTCTTGGTTATCCCACGTGCCCTGAGATTAGCAATAAAACTATCATAAATACATGAAGCACAAATCCATTTTGACTGGAACGAATCCCTTTAAAAATCATTGCAGTGCAGCGTCGTGTCCTATCGTGTCGTACCATAACGATACGCCCACGAATGGATTCACAGGAGGACAAAGTTAGTAGAATTGGACTTTGTATTTATTTCCACATTTAGTTAGTTGATCTAATATATCCCTCAAGAAATAGGAGAGGAAAAACTTTCCTCTCACCTAAAGGCTTAAGAGACGACAAGAGACGATTTCAGGTGTAGAAATGGTTCAAACTCGAACCACGACAAGACAAGGTGATGCGAAATCTCGGTTTTCTCGAGTTTCTTGTCAACAATGATAATGGTATATGCTGACTCAATACTTGCAACTTGTACTAATGTAGTCTTATTACTTATTGCTAATTTGAAAACTGTCACGAGAGAAGAGAACCCCTAAGGACATGCGAACTCATACCACTTACTATGCATGTAGTCTCTACCTGTATTCCTGGAGTAATCTGATTACAACTTTTTTCATGCGTCAGACCTAGATCTCAAAGTTTGAGTTTAGGAAATTGAATAAAATGCTATAAATCGAAAATAAATCTTTTGAATCTCTCAAAAGGAAGTTTCTTTTTGAGAGACGATCCTAGGAACTGAGTTGTAAGTAATTGTGTAACTTGAGTATCGTTGGATTGGAATAGGAATGGTGGTAGGTTTTGTTCTGAGAGTTGGTGTGAAATAATACAGATGTAATCATAAAAACAACCCGGTTGAACCAAGTATGCCTAGACTTGACTTGACGTGTAGCTTGGAAATTAGAAACAGAAATTTAAAAGTCTGCATTTTGATGCTACGCACCAACTACTGCTGTAGTTCACTTTGTACTGACATTTTTCTCTCGAGCATAAAGTTTATTTAAATCGTTCCCATATGTATTCACACTTCTTATCACTGAACATGAGCATGTTCACTTTTTACTGAATTAGAATCACAAAATGAATAACACATCCTTTTCTTTCGAAGGGAACGAAAACTAAATGGGAAGTTGATACTAGGATGTTTAGACCTGAAACTATCTAACTAGAGAGAAGTGCATAATATAAGACTTATGGAAGTGTAAACCGTGAAATGAATAGATGAGTTTAGAATTTGACTTAGGATGCATTCTAATGGTTGAGCATCATGTTGTGCATAACTTACACTTGGTCCAATTCAAGTAGAACAGAGAAAAAATGACGGTGACGGTAATGTAATGAATAAAAAGTTTGTTTGTAGGAGAAGGACTTGCGACTTGCATGCATTTGCGGCACATTGTGTTACTGCATATATAAAAAGATGGATGGTGAATGCACGTTTGTGTTATCCTTTGGTCTGATGACAGCTTTTGAATAGTGCCCACACAATAATGACAGGCTTACGGACGAACTGGAATGTGATCGAACGTGTTGGTGAGATGTTGTGAAGACAGACGACGTATTGGAAGCAGGCAGATTGGTACATGTCTCATTTCCATCCCCGCCAAGGGTCGGTCTCGTTGGAAGAATAGTGTCAATGGACTTGCTATTCATAGGTTTCTGAAAATAAATGCAATATACACGGGCTTTTGTTATTATAATTTAGTAAACAATATTAAAGGAAGACGTAGGCAGAGTAAAGTAAAGTAGTTCAGGCATGAGAAGATGTTCACGAAAAAATGATAATCAAAACTGTGAGAAAGAATGGATGTTATTGTGTTTCGGTAACTGAGCGTTGTGGTTACAGTTCGCTCAGTTCGCCTTGTTCTTGCTCTTGCTGTATGTTTGGGTTGACTTGACGTTGAGTTCCATGAAGCGAGGCGAAGATAATAAGACCTAGCAAAGTGAATAGGACAACGAGAAAGTTGAAATTGAAACAGAAAGCGCCGAGCCGGTTAGGAACCGGAACTTTATTTCCACAAACGACAAGGCGCGAGTGAGCACAATATATAATAGGGATCTCATCAGCATCAGGAAATACTTTTTTGAAAACCAAATAGAATTTCATTCTGTTTTCTAGTTCCAATAATATCTTCGCTCAAGCACATGCTTTGTTGTACCCCTTTGCGTAGAAGATACAGAAACTCACTCACTCACGTCTTGTCTTGGTCTGTCCTCGTCCTCATCTGCCACTCGCAACCCGAACCCAAGCCAATGCCCAAGCCCAAGCTCCAACTCCAACACGATCCAACTACAATAGAACCATAAAGTTAAAGAAACCAAAACTAGAGCTTGGAAACAGAACACATCTCTAAACTATTCATCCATAATTCATAGACGGGGCAAACATGCATAAACTTCTTTGGTAAAACCTTCCACAGATAAGCATTTCCATTTGATCAAAACACAAGTTCCTTCCATCGTTATTATAAACTTTTCAAGAAAAGCCCGACCGGATCATATTTTCTCCGTCTATTTCGGTGTCGACAGATATTCTACTTTGTTTCCAGCAACCCCCGAAACGTTCCATAATTTTCTACCAAGTAGTGCTCAATGGAGTTTACTCAACACACACTCCACACAAGGATAAAGTTTCAGCTCGAAGAATCGGAAATTATTATACGATCAGTCTGAGGAAAGATCTCCTACTTATTATACCCTTAAGCCTATTGGGCTATCACGATGTGGATCCAATCCTCAATCCCGAACACCGAATCCCGACTCCAACTCCAAACTTTCAAGATTTCTCTTCTTTATTGAAAATAAATCCGCTGTAATTCACACACCGAAAAATCGCATTAGACTTTTTTAATGTTTTATAGCATTAAGTCTCACTGAGATGTGAAAGCAAACTCCCCGTGAAAAGGAAATATAAAATATATTACATGCACATAAATGCACCTTCGGTCTCCATTCCATGTTCGATACGGCAATAAAGATATCCCTCAGTCAGCCTTTCTTCTCATTCTCCAAGTCGTAGTCGGCAGTACTTCCCTATCGATAGTTGATGTTGATAGTGTCATCACATAACACAAATTGTTCGAACTTCGAACAGCACTGTACAAACGCAAAACTGTAACTCTATTAATAATTCTAAACAAACAATACCCTTAAACTTAAATCGATCAACTCACAATTAATAGCTAGGCAATTGGTCAATTATGGTAATAATAGAGGTGAAGTCGAAACGCTAATTCGGTTCAACTTTCGGCTTCAGCTTCAAAACACGTACGTAGGTAGGTACGTAGAGTTCGGCTTGATGTTGAAGAGGCGATAAAGCTGAAAGGACTAGACAGAAAGGCAAAGGTATCAATTACAATTACAATTACCTACCTACCTCCGTCAAAGTTTTGAATTGGGAAAGGAAACAGGACGACGAACTTTATACGTTCAACACTAACAAAGCGTACATATTTACATTTACAACACTACTCCGAATTCAATTCAATTATCCCGCTGATCGAGCACACCAAATAGAACTACCGAATATTTGTTTAGGAAAATAGAACAGATGTTTCAAAAGTAAAACGATGTTCCAGCATACTATAGCTGCATCCCTTTAACATTTAACTTACTTTATTACCCGCAGTATGGTTATAGCATAGCCATACCCAGTGTTTGTTCCATGTTTGTTCCCTCACTGCGTTTCGGTGGCAGACGTAAATAGTACACCCACACTTACAATTACAAAGCTACTTACCATTTATTCCTGCTCCAAATATTCATATTCAATGAACAAAGTAAATATCATTTCGAGATCAAAGTAAAGGGGAAAAGTTGGATATCATACAGAACTACCTTGTAGTTGGTTTGGTAGGTAACCATATCCGTTCTGATCAATCCTGACTTTACTATGATACCTAGTAGGTAAGTTTTACATATTTACTCAGCAGAAAAGAGGATTTTACCATTCAGTAATGAAACCGAACACACTTCTTTTCTCAGTGTGCACACATACCTACTTATTGTATATTTTCCCAAATCAAATAATCACAAAAATGTGTGATGAATTACATATTTTCTTTTTTGGCCAGCATAACTACCAACTACATAAATACAGTTTTTAAAAGCATTTACAAAAAACATGAAAATTGAAAAAATAAGCAGCAGTATATTTAAAGTCAGACGTAAAGTACCGTATACCTATAATACATCCGAATTTGAAAAGTAAAATAACGTTTGGTTGGTCCAGGTCATATTATTTAGTACGAGGTATTGCACCTTCAAAACTTTATTTTCCTATGGATTCATTTACACCAACATCAGTATTTAGTACAGTGTATATGATGCTGAGCCATCCACCTTTACTTTACTGCTCTACCTTGCTCACTATAATTACGTACGAGCTTTATACTTTGTAAGATGAAACCCCAAAACTTGACAAATGGCAGTGTACTAAGCGATCGAATAGAACAACAGATTGACACCAACCACCGACAAAAAAGTTTAAAGTTGACAATATAAATACTGCATAGAGTAGGGGGTAACAGTGGACTGCACACTGCACACCATTCACCAAGCCATCTATTATGTACAGAGCTACAGAGGACAAGGACAAGAAGGAACTGAAAGGCTTCCCGCCTGAAAAGTTGATGATAAACGGAGGGACCTTCTGGACAAAGGATATCAAACGCTTTCCAGCTAACTGAATTACACAGATGAAAGCTTGCATGACAGTTTTGATCCTCTATGCTCGATTTGTGTGGATTTATTGAAAAGTTGCAGTTCCAGTAATAGTAATGGTAAAAGTAATGCATTTCGAATCCAAAGTGGTGTTGGCCTCTGTCAAAGGAACAAACTGTATAAGGAAAAACCTAGTCCACGTCGTAGAGCATCCCCACGAGCTGATAATAATACGCTTTATATTATGTATGTGTTTTATTCCGTGAACTTTTCTACACTTCTTGTCCCACAATATTGGGAGTAAATGGCATGGTACGTTCTACACAGAAACCTTATTAGTCACGCAACTACATTTTTGACAGATTTTTTTTGACACTGGTACAATATTATCTGTTTTTTGAATCCTATTAAATAGTTTAATGTTACGTTTGGACATCCATTAGTTGACACAGACGAGCACAGCCTTTGCTTCTTCAACACTAATCTAGGCTACTGTAATGTATACCGGACCCGAATACTCAATACTGTGCTGCTGGACGAAAATTGATGTTTCTTTTCAACTCCGAATCGGACTACCATGGAATGGCATGGAAAGGGATTGAATGGAAATAGTTTGAGTATACTAGGGAAATCACAGTTGATTCATGATAAAAAATTTTAATTTCGTTTTAGTCTTAAAGTTGATACAATCCAATACAATGTAATGCAATGCATGTCGTGAACCAGAAAAACCTTGACTTGACTAGAACTGGAAGCTGGAAGTACACACGTATAACTACGGAAGCATTATTAAGGGTGCGGGGACATGATGCAGAAGCAGAAGCTTTGGATTGGAAAGTAAGTGTGAAGTGAAACGCAGAAGGGTAGAAAAGCCATGCCAAGCCAAGCCAGGGCAGGGATAGGAGAGTCACCGAGAAAAATGTTATTCAATTTGTTTCCCATAGCCGTGTTTCCTTCGGATGGAATTCAAAAAGTTATTTTCTGCTTCACCTAAAGTGTGTAAAGTTTTCCTTGGTATTTTTTTGTTAAACACGAAAGTTGTAGCAAAATAAGCAAGAGAGATGGGCTTGTGGAAGTAAACCTGGCACTATTATTTGTTTTTTCGTCCTATTTGTTAGTTCCTACCACACCTAATATATATAGATCCCTGTTCCTGTTGCACACATACGATTCTCCAGAACGTGCTGCGAATGCGAATTCTCATCCTGGTTCTGGATGAATCCAAACATTCCGGATGCCGTTCTCTACTTTGCTTTTCCAACGCATTTTTACGTCCACTGCACCGGTACCTTATACCGGTATCAGCATATGTAGACCGAACATCATTGACGACAGTGAAAGAATAGTCCCACTCTCACTGTCTGCTTGGCTGGGGTTGATACAGACATTGCAGATTGAGCGTATGCAAAAGTGAAACAAACGGTGATACCAACGCACACAGTACGTAGCAACAGCAGCTCTTGTGGAATTCAAATCAGCAAAATTGTAAACTACAAACAACAATCATCCATCACCCAAATACATTTTCCCTCCATTCCATAAGTTTTCCGGGGGAAGAAAAAGCTGAGCAAGTTCGTCAGCTAGTCAAGTGTGTCGGTAATTTGTTTAGTATCTGCTCCGCATAAGAATCATGAATCTCAAAGCAAGGCTTATCGTAAGTCAAAGCCAAAACAAAAAACCGGATTCTGAGGTATTTAATTGAACGAGGAATGCACACAGTATTCGAGACAAGTCAGTGTTTTAGGACATTACTTTAAGATAGAAGAATAATAAGTAGACATATGTGATGCGAACAAGAAACAAACCAAGGCAAGGGCAAGGGTGAAAGTACAAAAGTCCAGGGGCGTACCTGGGACTTTTTAGGGGGTGTTGTGTGATGGCATAACGTTTTTTTAAAATCGAATTCTTGGGTGCCAAATTTCTCAACTAAATTGTTTTTGAAAAATGATAATTTTTCCTATTCTAATTTTTTTATATTATTACTTCTTGAAAGTGTGTAATGTTTTCAATTAACACTTTTTAAAAAGACTAGTCTTTCCTATTAGAACTTTTTGAAAATGTCTATTTTTTCTGTAGAAAAAATAGACAATTTAACACTTCGAACTAAAAACTTAGATAATTAACGTTTAAAACTTCTGGAAAGGGTGTAATTTTCCCCAATTAAGACTTTTTGGAATAGCTAATTTGTCGAATTAATACTTTTTGAAAAAGATCAAATTTTTGAATGAGAACTTTTGAAAGGCCCAATTTTTCGAATTAATGCTTGTTGAAAAAGTCTAATATTTCCAAAATTTCGGGGGTGTTTCAGCACCCAAGAACCCACCCCATGTACGCCTCTGCAAAAGCCCAGTCATTCACTTGCTGGTTAGGTACCTACTTTACCTGTTAACAATTTCGGTGATTTGGTAAAATGTAAGTACCTAATTGAACTCTTGTTCTGGACATGGAGAGATTGGGGTTCATTTAATATACAGACAGATTAGGTTTTTACGACTAGCGTTGCGCTGCACAGTCATAAATTTACTTTTTATGATATTCGACATTACTCTTGTTCAACTTTCGTGGATATCATGTTGATTTATTATTAGGTCTTTCCAACATAATTTCCTTCGTAAATGTCAGTTGCTGCAGGTGACTAAAGGAGTTAATTGTCAGCACGGTGCTGATAAAGTCGTACAAGTTTCTCAGCCATCTAACCTATACATGCACTTTATACGTACGTATGTACATACTAACTGCTTGTGTGTTGTGCTCGGTGTTCGCTTTCACGAGTCAGTTCCCTATGTGTGAGGAATAACTAACTGAGGCACAACTCGTATTCGTGCTGGTCCTCGTCCTCATGGAGGTGAACTACTTGCCTTTGATTCTTACGACAAAGAAAAAAATGCTAACGATACGTTCGTCCAATGGGGATTTATGTGATTGGAGACAGATGCCAATTTCGTTCTAGGGAAAAGTGACACAAAAACCGCTCTCGGTGCAAATAAATACATTGAATGTAACGAGTCAGGAAGTAGAATGGAACCCCAACCGCCATTCAATAATACAGTCACCAGCAGGACTTTGTAATCAAACCATAGGCGGTTGGGCTAGGATTTCATACTGGTATTCTTAGCATTTCATTATGCACTCTATGTATTCCTATCTCATACACACATCGTAAATTCATTTAACTGTTCCTCTTGCAAATCAACGCTGCTCTGGCATCGTACAACTGGATCCTCTCTCTTAGTCTCTCCTTAGTCTGGGGAAAGCACGCTGACAGACTAAACTTTTATAGTTTGCTTATTCAATGAAAGGAAGAATCCGTGGAAAATTGCTGGCGTTCACTATTCACCACGTTACACCACCGCCAAAAACTTGATTAGTGAACAATCCATTTATTTGTTCAATTCACTGAAATCCGGTTTTTCTAAAAATGGAATGTGAGTCAGTGGAACTTTAGCCTAGTGAATTTTCCAACCTCCATACTCTCTAATGGTAAGAATACGTGGAATAATTTGAAAAGGGAACTGCCTACATACTAACATACGCATTTGTAACGATCTACAGTAATCTAAATAAAATTGTATCTGAAGAAGGAATGCCTTTAAATTGTAATGCATTGGATTGAACGACGTCTCTCCGAGATGTTTTGAAAGTATTGTGGGGAAAAGTTGTGGAAATCCTGTACATCATAAAAATATATATTGCTATTGAAAGCCATAAAAATCATGGGAAAATGATTTTAAAATTAATGTAACATAAAGCTCCGAAGGGGGAAGCATTAAAAAGGAAGTTGAGCAAGTACATGGTGGGATGATGGGTAATGGGTATTTTTGACTTGTGTGCTTTGCTGTGACTCTGGCTGTGCTGTGACTCTGGCTTGGCTTGACTTGACTTTCGCTGTGACTATGCTGTGGTTAAAGTTGTCTGGTGGTGAAGGCAATAATACTGCGGCAGGATCGAATCTCCTGAAGACACGAAATAGTTGATGCAGACAAAAGAAACTCCCTGAGCGATGTGCCTATTCAGTGGAATTGAATAGGAAATTGACCAATATGGCTTAAAATTATCCACAGGAGCCATTGTGCACACAGGAATCCAAGTGTCAATAAAATTCCATAATTTCCTTCTAACTTTATGACATCCATCATCATCGCAGTCGTCGTCGTCGTCGTCTTCATAGTCCTAGTCCTTGTCCTCGTCGTCGCCACGGTATCTCCTTCGTCTCGCCTCGAAGCTATACAAACGATCTATGGGCACGATCCATTCATTCTTCAATAGGCCATAAACCATTGGATGACTAAAGAGCATTCTTACAGCTACCGAAGTCTCATCAATTTCACCCATTTCATCCGTGAACTACTACCACGTAAAAACTGCTCCGGGAGGTACTCCCACACTCCCACCACTCACACTGTTTAATAATCATCTCTTATCTGTGTCTGTGTCTGGCTTTGGTTCTGGGCGAGTAGCGAATGCTTCCTTTTACATGAACCACACGTGAACATTCTTGCAATATTTGATGTTAGTCTGGGTGACAGCAGCATGTAGACTTAAGAAAGTTGTGTATCAAGTATATATGCGTATATCATGTCATTCCATTCCATTCCATTCCTTCCATTCTCCACCTCCACTTGAAAAGTATTTGTGCGGCATATTAGTGCTTGGACCGATGCCGATGCTGATGCTGATGCTGATACTGATGCTGAGACCAATGTGTAAGAATACAGTTGTAGTTTCTCTTCTCGGGTCTCTGGTGTCATGACTCGTTGGGTAATAAAACAAACCTGGAAGATCATTGTTCAAAATTCCTGGGGTAGGTGGAAGAGAAAAGGAAAGCACATAAAGTAAAGTCGTTACCCAGCATATTACATTTCATGAGAGCCACACATATAATGTGTATTGCCCACATGCATGGGAACAAATTCGAAGCTGAATCTGCACGCATAAAGGAATATATAGAGCTTGTGGACGTGGACAGACATCGATTTCCTTGTGCATAGAACACTATGCCTATAGTCGTAGTCTATGCACTTTAAGTACCATGCCAGGTATCAAGCCAGCATCCCTCTTTTTATTACCATTCTATATTATTCAACGGGAGTATTTTATGTATAGTGCATAACGATACGAATGCACTTTCTTCGTCTTCACATTTGTGTTACCATAGTCCTTGGAAACATACCTTACGTAAAATACATTTCACCGACGTACGTGGTGTAGGCGTGCATGAAATATAACCCAATTGCATTCAGAACACAAATCATAAGAGTAAGAGTATACATAGGCATTGGTAATTGCATATTACTCATATCATGTAGTCCGTGCACACCCAAGCCAAGGACAAGGAAAGCCATGCAATTAAACTTGAGAAGAGAACAATTTCAAAATTCCCG
The DNA here is from genome assembly GCA_036851915.1 of Ptenothrix huangshanensis. NCBI lineage: Eukaryota > Metazoa > Arthropoda > Collembola > Symphypleona > Dicyrtomidae > Ptenothrix > Ptenothrix huangshanensis. The sequence continues at coordinate 723 of JAAXYX010003745.1, read as the reverse complement.
AAACAATCGCCTGCACGCTAATGCAACAAGATCTAGTTAGGCAAATGCAATATTGATATGACAGCAAGCAAAGCCGGGTAAAGCTTTAGTATAGTCTGCCTTTACAACCGACAACGTGGAAGAAAATCATTGTGTGCAAGGAATGAAATGAAGGGTGTAGGTATAGGTATAGTTATATAACTACCTACATATAGCAGTTGCATAAATGAAGACTTCAGGGGGGAATTTCAATCAATGCGAGGAAAGTACGAGGAGAGGTATGCACGAGCTGCACGGAGATTTCGAGTCGACAAGGATTGTGAGGAAAGTGATATAGAACCAGAAGGTATTACTTGCACCTGTGTCTATAAAGTTGTACTACAAGCGAAGTACAAGTTCATAAGAAACGTCGTAAAAATTCGATTGAGTTGAGCAGAAGATGCCAAGCTCATTCTTTCTATTGTCCTGTGTGTTATAGTTATAGGAAGACGGCTGAAGTGAAGGAAGGAACAAGGAAGGGATGCGAACGAGAGTTGAGAGGAAACTTGGAGCGCGTGCCAGGCCAGTCATCTCACGAGTCAATTCAACTCTCAGCTCTATGTGCCTGAAACATTGCTATTAAATGGGGTGTCCCTTGCTCTGCCCTCTTCCAATTCGCGCACAAATGTTCACATTAACGACGATTCAGCCCTATTTTAAGCGGGATTTATTTGAATTTAGTTTTCTTACCGTAGAGTCTCTTCC
>JAAXYX010003744.1:0-13655 GCA_036851915.1 Ptenothrix huangshanensis | reverse complement strand
AATTTTGGGAAATTTGGGAATTTTGGGATTCTTGAGAATTTTGGGAATTTTGGGAATTTTGGGAATTTTGGGAAATTTGGGAATTTTGGGAAATTTGGGAATTTTGGGAAATTTGGGAATTTTGGGTTTGGGAATTTTGGGATTCTTGAGAATTTTGGGAATTTTGGGAAATTTGGGAGTTTATTGCTTTTACAATTTTGTGACTTTATTGGCGATTCGGGAGTTTATTGCAAATTTGGAGAATTTATTGGGCATTTTGGGAATTTTGAGAATATTGGAAATTTGTTGGATAGTTTGGTAATTATGAAAATTTTAGGAATTTATTGGATAATTTGGTAATTATGAGAATTTGAGGAATGTATTGGAAACGTTGCAAATATTGGAAATCGGAAGTTACTGGGAACTTATTTTTAAGCAAAAATTTCTGAAAGGGGCAAATGGCGAATTTATTTTTTTTCTCTGGGCATAACAAATGAAAAGAACTCAACTAACCCAAGCAGTGACTATTTACTAATAAGGTACAGGCGTAGAAGAAGACGAAAAGGTGGAAAATAAAGGACGAAAGTTGAATTACTTTTGGGGAGTAAAACGGTAATGGTCAAAGTATGGATAATTAAATTAGTGAGCTGCATCTAAAAAGAGCCCCAGGTCCAGTCCAGATCTACATTCAAGGATGTTTAGCAATGCAATGTTGACTAATGCTGATTGTGATTGGGATTCTGTTTCTGGCTGTGGTTGTGGTGGCTGAGAAAGAAATGCTGAATAAGTTGGCTGTAGAATGGAATCGTGTGCAATTATAGTGATGCGGTTAAAGAGCAGAACTAACGATAAGAGGGACAGATTAACGAAGCAATTTGCATAAGCATGTAAAATTAATCAACGGAACGTGAAAAAAGGAAATGTGTGAGTTCCCCAACACAAGTGCATGGTCTATGAGCAAATGTTTGCTATTTGTTGTCACCTAATCAGAGATGAGTGTGCCCGAGTCTTATTGACTCTTTTCCATTTCCAGACTCTGAGTAAGCGATTATCCTGATTGGATTTTCAGTTAAGTCGCTGATAAGTTGATACAAATTCTTCCACTGTGACTCAACAGGTCGAGACAAGACAGAAATCCCAAGCTGACAAGGCAAGGTGTGCGTGTAACTTTTGACAATAATGAGACTCACGCTCAGGAATTCACTCACACAATCCACAATCCTTCTCCACTCAATCACCGCATCCAACAACCCAAGCAGAAGCCGAACCAAAGGAGCTGGCACTGCATTTCTCCCTCAAAAAAACTCTTCTTTTTCTTGATTACGTTCAACAATTGATTGTCGTCAGTAGCGTCCACAGGGCTAGGCCTTGGCTTACAAACGGTTTTTAAAATTTACAATTAATAAGACGCTGTTTTTTGAAATTTACACAAAAACAGATGTAATTTTTTAAAATTTACTCAAAAACGGATGGAATTTTTAAAAATTTACACAAAAAGAGACGCAGTTTTTTAAAATTTGCACAAAAATAAAAGAACTTTTTTGAAATTTACACAAAAATGAAAGAAGTTTTTTGAAATTTACACAAAAATGAAAGCAATTTTTTGAAATTTACTCAAAAACGGTTGCAATTTTTAAAAATTTACACACAAAAACATGCAATTTTTAATTACACAAAACAGATGCAATTTTATAAAATGTACACAAAAACAGATGCAATTTTTAAAAATTGACACAAAACATGCAATTTTTAAAAATTTGCACACAAAAACATGTAGTTTTTTATAATTTACACATAATTAGATGCAGATTTTTAAAATTTACACAAAATTAGATGCAGATTTTTAAAATTTAGACAGAATCAGATGCAATTTTTAAAAATTTACACATAAAAACATGCAATTTTTTAAAATTTACACAAAGCAGATTCAATTTTTAATTAATACAAAAACAGATGTAATTTTTTAAAAAAAATTACATGATGATTTCCAGCATTTTCAGCGCGCGTACACAAAATCAATTCCTGCCGCCGCTACTGCTTGTCGTATTTTTCTCCTATTTGTGTACTGCTGACTATTATAACCAGGAATGTGTGTACCGTTAAGAAAACATGTGTCACACATGCCTACGTATGTATGTATTTGACTAGAATGATAGAGTCTGGCTGGGCATGGAATGCTTATGAAAGATGAAGCAACTATGACTACGACATATAAAATGAAGACAAACTGTGGAATTAATATCGATTCGTAATCAGTAGGATTTCTGTGATGACAACGACAACAAGAACACAAGGCATGAGAGGCGAAGTTGGTAATCACACGCTCACTTGACTTGATTAATTCCCTTGGAATAAACTAAATACTAAAATTCGTATACACATCAGAGTAAATTTATTCGAATTAAAATGAGAATTGGGAAGATTTTGGAAAATTTTTGTGTGCTACTTGTAAGTTGAGGAGTGTAAGACAAACGTTGAATTATTAGTAGCCATTAAAATATTGTCAAGCACAAGGACAGAACATTCCTCTAATCGTAAAACATTCCAGTGGCTAAATGGAAAATGGAATTTGGAAGGTTGGTTGACGACATGAGAGGACGATGAGGACGATTATGAGATTGTTGAAGGGAGGCTGAAAATATCAAACGGAAAATGGAAATGGTTTTCCCGTTGGCTTTGGCTTCGGCTTTAGCTGTGACTTTAGAGAAGGTATTGTAATGCAAAGAGAAACTTTGGTAGTCATCGTCATGTTTTTCGTGCAGTCAAAGACGTGAACTGCTTCTCTCCATGCTCTACTTATTGAAATAAATGGAAGGACGGACGGACGGATGGATGGATGGATGGATGAAGAAGAAGGAACGAAATTCGTACTCTAGAACTATCACTCCGTACTTGCATTTCCACTTCCATCTTCTCTCATCATCTGGTTCATCTTCCTGGTCGTGAGTTTACTTTACTTTACTCCTACCCTCACACATTATCAATTGTACCTCCTGAATTGATCAAATCCTTTCAGCTCCTATAAACACTTGGCCATCCTATTCACATGTTTAATTAATAATTAAATACCAATACCTCGTACTTGTGGTTCTACTCGTGGCCGTGGCTCCGGTTAGACATTTCTCTCACCCCGTACCGTACAAATATTCATCTCACCGGCATCAGTGTCTGCACATCTTTTTCAGCATTTCGAATTCGGTTTGTAAGAGAAGAGCCGGTGGGTAGGATTATGGAAGGGAAGATTGTGAGGTGAGGATTAAAAGGAGACGGATTGTGTGTGTGAACTAAAAGTGAGTATGGATTTGGAGAGAGGGGGAGAGACTGACGATGAGAGGAATTTTTTGGAGAGAGGGAGAGACATGGCACGTTACAATTATTATGTGGCTGTGGCTTGTTGAAGAACAAGAAAAAATGTTCGTCTATGATTATTGAATAAATGACCCCAATTTTAGGAGCCTAGGAAGCAAAGTACGTAAAAAGTGCAGGTAAATGCCAAGCGAACACGAAACCAAACCAAACCAAACCAAACCAAGAGCAGCTACAATACAATACAATGCAATGCAATGCAATAGAATAGAATAGAATACAAGGACAGCGACGACGACGACAACGACCGCGACCAACGCCAACCAAGTCTCGTGAATACAAATATCAAGACACACACACACTCACACGTTCACATCCACACTAATAAGTGAGTCAGTCAGTGAACTGTATCGGAGAACTGAGAAACCAACTGAAAAACTAGCCAAGCTGAACACACTGATAGATTAGTAGGAGAAGACGACGCGGACGAGGACGAGGACGAGGACGAGGAGGACGAGCAAGGCTGGGATTCCACACGGCGCTTACAATTCCAATCCACGGGAAATATTCAAATTCCTCACTTTTCCATTCCAACATTGAGCAAAAGCATGAGGACGAGTGGAGAAGCGAAGAAGTTAAAGAGCCCTCTGAGATGCCAAAGCCAAAGCCAAAGCCAAAGACCGGGCAGATGACTTTATACTTACCTTGTAGGTTCCCTTGGCCGCACACTGCAACGACTTTTTAAGGTTTTCCACTAAAAACCAGAACATCCAGAAGCTTTATCAGTGAAAATGTGGGCAAGTTAAAGAGCAAAAAATAAATACCTGCCAATCCCAAGCAGAACCAACGGACGTCATTCAAGTGTGTGTCCACGTCCACGTCCACGTCCATGTCCAAATCCAAATCCAAATTCAAATCCAAATGCCACTTCGTTACGACTACCATGCAATCCCTTACTACCTTTCCTTGGTCAACTCCAAAGCATACACGAATACTTACCGAGGAACGTGCTCACAGCATCTCCTCAACAATGCACTCACAACCAGAACCACACCGGTGCATAACGACAACGACAGAAAAGTCATGCATACGTGGAATGTGTGGTGTGAAGAGAATTCAATATCCATACTTTGCTTTTTACACAATCATCCACCAAGCTCCTGTCCTCACTACTCCTCCTCGTACGTGCAAATAGCAAGTAGCTTGTAAAATATTTGCATGTAAAACTCATATGCAACTCCATCATCCTAAAAATACTTGAGGGAAAAGTGCATAATGAGAGACAATTAAGAGTAATAGTTGACTAGCAAGTAATTGAAGCATTTTGCTATTTTGCACTTTTAAAATCCACCAAATCCTGTGATTATTCTCCTTTAGACTAATGCTCTTGGTAGTAATTTGACAATGTGACAATTATACACGTGATTGTTTTTAGTGGAGCAAGTTATTAGAACTTGGAACACTTTGCATTAATTTGTAGGTGAATTTGTATCCTGAATGTTGGAGTTGAAACAAGTAGCTCTCGTTACTCTGCTCATCGTTATCCTTAGCGCATCCAAATCCAAATCCAAATCCAAATCCAAATCCAAGGACGAAGTCAAAGTTACGTGGAAAGAGCTCAAGGGAGCGCTGTCTGAGGAGGTATTGAATATTGTGGACTATTGACTGAAAGAGTGCAGAGCAACTCTACATACGTGCCGTACACATGTATGTAGGTAGTTATGGGAGTTTAGAGTCATTGAGCCATGGAGCGTTTGGTAGTGACCAAATTAAGGATGCGGATGGAAAGAAACCAAAGTGGAGAGCAACTAAAAATACAGCTAGGTCTTAGGATAGGATGCATCTTGTGAAATGCACAGGTGCGATGGATAAAATGGAGACATAGAGTAATTACATGTGCCACACTTGACTTGACTCGCTCGAGGGTTTGCAATTTCAAGTAATTGCAAGGAACGCAAGGGAAAAGACAAGTGGAGGAAACTTGGAAGGAGACACTCGAAAGATTTGGAAAAGTTGAAGTGGACGTGGACAGTGAGCCTTTAAACCCCAATAGACTACCACACATGTGCCCACTAACACTTGTCTTGCTCACTCTCTTTCTTTTCTATATTAGGGTTACCGGAATGAAATGGTTTCATAATAATGTAGGCAAAACCAAAACTAATCCGGATCTCTGTATGTGTACCGTGCTCAACGCATCGCATCGCATCCGCGTGTCATGTCCATTGCTTTTGCTGCTCCTGCTCCTGCTGTTGTTGTTGTTGTTGTTGGTGGTGGTGGTGGAGCAAATGCATCGTATAATCGTATCGTATCGTATCGTATCGTGTTTCATGATGATGGCACCTTCGTATTCCGGTTGGGGGAAAGAAAGAAAGAATTGCGAGTAAGGAAAGGGAGGGAGAGAGGGAAACGCAAAGGAGCAACACCAACTAATCATCATCGTGGTAATGTATGCATAATGTAATAATTATTATTCTCCTACTCTCATAAAATGTCGGCATCGCGGGCTCATTGATATTGAAGATATCTCAATGTAGTTTATTGTAATTTTCCCATCCTGCCCCTCATTAGTAGGCAGTTAGAAAAAGTGTGTGCATACCTTTTTTCTAGTAGCTTACCATTAGCTTCAATTAATTCCAGTAGTTCAGGATTCCACTCATCTCCATCAAATAAATATCCAACTCGTATGCCCACGTACACAATACACACTTTGTCGACTCACATTTTATGTGGATCCAATCCAAAACCAAGTTCAACTTGAATCATTCAGCGGCCAAAGCGAATCCAATCCAAATCCAAATCCGACTCAAACCATCATTAGGATTCAGTGGCGTAACCAGGGATAGGCCAAGCTGGTCTGGGCTTGGAGACAAGATGCAGTTTTTTTCTAATTACACGAAACCAGACCCATTTTTTATTTACAGAAAATTGGATGCAGTTTTTTAAAATTTACAGAAAATTAGATGCAGTTTTTTGAGATTTACGCAAAATTAGACGCGGTTTTTTAAAATTTACAGAAAATTAGATGCAGTTTTTTGAGATTTAAGCAAAATTAGACGCGCTTTTTTAAAAATAGAAAATTAGACGCGGTTTTTTTAAATTTATACAAAATTAGATGCAGTTTTTTGAGATTTATACAAAATTAGATGCAACTTTTGGAGATTTACGCAAAATTAGACGCGGCTTTTTTAAATTTAGACAAAATTAGATGCAGTTTTTTGAGATTTATACAAAAATAGATGCAACTTTTGGAGATTTAAGCAAAATTAGACGCGGCTTTTTAAAATTTGCAAAAAATTAGATACAGTTTTTTAAAATTTCCAAAAAATTAGATACAGTTTTTTGAAATATATACAAAATTCGATAGTTTTTTGAACAGGCCAAGTAGAAAAATATTCCTGCTTACGCTACTGTTATGATTGTGCTGAAGAAGCTGAGGCAAGGTGAAATGATGTGGACGTAGGGATGATGAGACAAGAGTATCCTTCCCGGCACCATTCCCTTTGTACGGACGATGAGTGCGAATCAGCGGTTATTGTTTATTTACTTATCGACTGCATAATTACCGTTATTGTTTCCAAGCTCGTTTTTACCCTGGCCGTAATGAAGCCATAAAGACAAGCATTTAGTAGTTAATTGTCAAGTAGCAAAGTCACACATACCAAGTCCAACACAGTCATTAGTCCAAGCGGTACGTGGCAAGTGTACAGTAGTTTGGAATAGAAGAGGAATCTAGGGCCCGATCACACACGAGTTAATAAATGAGTACAAGTCCACACTGGCAAGTAGACAGTTGACTTTTACGTGAGCAACTTAAATATTTAACGTGAACGTGGTCAGGTCGTTGGATTGCCGATTCCACTGATGATGAGTTGAGTTGAGTTGAATCGAATTGAATTGAATCGAGCAGACGAGGAGAAGAAAAGTTTAGTGTAGAGTGAATAAAAAAATAATGAACAGTCGTTGTCACGTTTTCAAATAATGTCCTTTAATTAGCAAATATTATGGTACAAGTAAGCAAGAAGCGAGTAAATGCTCCAACTCACACTCACTCCGTATCTTTATCTTTGCATAAAATTAAAATTAGATAAGTTAGTCAGACTATTGTATGCATTATGAGAAGGAAGATGCAGTTATTGGTGCAAATACTAAATTATTGCAAATGTGTGGACATGGAATGTGCTTTTTTGGCGTTGAATTTCGATTTGGTTGTTCTTTTGGTTTTGGTTTTGGTTTTGATTCTTTGGCGCTGGCTCTGACTTTGACTGACTTGGAGTAGCTTTGCAGTGCAGTGTGGTTCTGTAATAATTTTGTTAGTTATGATCATTAGAGGTGGTAATGTTATAATAAATTAGCAACTCTTACGTCATGTCTAGAAAGATGATGATAAGACTTCATTTGTGCTCTTTTGTGTATGTTCTTGTAGTTGGGTTTCCCTTGCCTTGCCTTGGAGTCCAAAGTGTGGATGTGGAGGGAAAGGGTTTTCCACAGTTTCCAATCATTATTTACTATTTACTTTGGCGTTTGAATGTTATCACTGTATTAGCACTAGCACTAATTACTTTCCAACTTTTTAAGGGATTTGCCACAGTCAGAGGAACACGTTCGAGTTATGTTCGAGTCGTAAAGGATGAGATGAAAGCCTCTTTCCTTCCTTTTGTCTCCACTCGCACTCCACTCCCTTCCTTACTCTATGTGCACGTAATTACAGAAACAGAGTCAGGATTACCATTACCTGGATTATCACGCTTAACTTGCACATTTCGATGGAGATCCATTGCAGGAGTTGGTAGGAGAAAGAAATCAAAGGCGAGATCTAAGGCAAGAAGCTACGTACTCATGTCATTCTCTCATCATATCAATAGAAGCCTTTCAGTGATGAATTCTTTGACTACGATAACGAATTCAACGCTTATTATGCATGTCATTAAGGAATTACCTATACGAGTGTAGCGTGCTTTCATCATGCGTTCATCTTCCCATTTCCCATTCGCACAAGCCAAACATCAAATCATCATCTCCATCCGCATCAAGTTTCCATCCATTCCCTTAAACTTCACCTTTGGCATTTGCTAGAGTTCTAAACGGCTAATTCTATAATCGCTCCATCACTTACACCTACCATACGATGGATTTCTTTCATCAACCTTTCACGCTTCCAAACCATCCAAGGACTCCTATCAAAGTTTTCCTGGAGAATTTATGAATGAACCTTCCGAATTAATCTCTTACCTGTTTACATTTACACAATTTCAATGTTTTTAAAACAAAATGCTTATAGTTAAAACATATCTCGGTTATTTCGGTGTGTAAATAGCAAATTTTGAAAATAGGGGAGGAAAATTGTAGATAGCGTGTTTTATGTACGTGTAGGTTTTGCAAGATTGTTTGGAGCTTTGGAAGGTGAAGGTAGAGATGAGTAATGCTAATGTAGATAATGCATATGTACGCATGATACTTTAGGTTTCACGCTTCCAAACCATCCAAGGACTCCTATCAAAGTTTTCCTGGAGAATTTATGAATGAACCTTCCGAATTAATCTCTTACCTATTTACATTTACACAATTTCAATGATTTTAAAACAAAATGCTTATAGTTGAAACATATCTCGGTTATTTCGGTGTGTAAATAGCAAGTTTTGAAAATAGGGGAGGATGTAGATAGCGTGTTTTACGTGTAGGTTTTGCAAGATTGTTTGGAGCTTTGGAAGGTGAAGGTAGAGATGAGTAATGCTAATGTAGATAATGCATATGTACGCATGATACTTTAGGTAGGTATCTGTGCTTTCGTAATTGGGAAAAAGTGCAGGTGGTATGATAAAGATAAAGATAATCCTATGAAGCCATTAGCTGAGTAATTTGCACCGTTTTTTTACATGCCTACTTAATAATTTGGTTTTTTGCCCCAAAGGATACGAGCCGAGGTAGAAAATGAAAAACTGGTAGTCCCCATGAAAGTGACGTATGTATGTAGTGTGGTGTGGTGTGGTTTGGTGGACGTTGGTTAATTATAAAAATGTGAGGTAGATAAATATCTATGCATATAAATATCATTAATTATAAAATAAATTAAAGTGTGCCCATAAATATTAGATTGTGTTTACCTTTACAGATTAATACGTGTTATTCATGTTTTGGGGGGATTTCAAGTCATCGTAACTTTGATCGTAACTTTGATGACTTTACACACTCAAGCAAGACACTCGACACTAGACAGACGAGAGGACTAAAGGATTATTATACACATTGCATTGTAGAGTTGTACAGGACAATACCTTTGCACACAAACAAATTAATTTGGAAATGACGATGCTGAAGGTGAGTCGCTGTGGCTGTGGCTGTGGCTGTAGTTCAGAGGTCCATTTACAAGTATGTAGGTAGGTAGGTACCCTCTGTACTCTGTACGTGTTTCCCATTTCCCATTTTATTTTCTAGAATAAATAATCCTGCAGATGTTTCTACCTTTCTTATAAATCATAATATAACAATAATATTTTGAGTAGCATTTCAAATTGTGAGCAAAAAGAAGTTACGGTGGAGCCATGGTACAAGAGTACAAGTCTTGAGTTTTGAATTGGGCTGAGATTTCATTGTAGCTACCTACGCTTCTTCTGTCTCTCTTCCATCACTATGTACTCACACACACCTATTTCATTAACAATTAAGATCCATGGCATGATTATCTGTAAATCAGATTGCTTCATTCTACTGTATGGTGCTGCGCTACTTCGCAGGATTTTTCGTTCGCCAAGACCAGGCGTGTAGCCTGAGGCTTCTTGAGCGCTGAAGATCCCCCTAAAATTTTAGAATTTTTTAAATTTAAACGCTGTAGATAAAACGCCGTTTTTAAAAATTTACACCAGATTTGTTCCAGCTTTTTTAGAGTCTACAGAAAGGAGGCAGTTGTTCCAAACCAGAAAAATCAGGCACTTGCTTTTAGAATTTACAAAAAATCACGCAGTTTTTTTAAATGTACACAAAAATGAGGGTGTTTTTTAGAATTTCTAAAAGCGTAGTTTTTTTGAATTGACACAAAAATAACGCAGCGTTTTTTAGAATTTACAAAAAACGATGCAGTTTTTTAGAATTTGCACAAAATATATGCAGTTTTTTTAGAATCTACATAAAATATATTCAGTGTCATAAGAAGGCCTGGAAATTCCTCAGCACCCCGCAAAATTAAATCCCAGTCTGGCCAACTTATCTTACCGTTGCATGCTTTAGGCTGGATTTTTTTCCAGACAACTCAAAAATCTAGAAAAAGTACGGTAGAAGATCGTAAGCTGTCGCTTGTCCGGTGTGTTGAAAAATAAGTTTCAATTTACTATTAATAATTAATTAATATTAAAATAATTAATTATTCGAGTACTGAGTAAATAAAATGATACACAGCATAATATGATTATAGGGAATAAAAGAATTTACTAAGGATTTTGAGGAGGATGATTTCTCTAGTTGTAGAGTAGAAAAGTGCGGGATTAATTAATTAGGTAACTGGGAAGAATTAGACATGAATAAAAGGTTGGGAGGGTTGAGGAGGTTGGTATTGGTATTGACAATGTGGTGCCAGAGCCAGACCAGGGAGATGCTTTCCATCTGCTAGTGGATGAGTTTGTGCCAAATACCTCATGATTCTGCTCTGTGAAATTACTTATGATTTTTTTGGCATGTGAATAGGTGGCTCAAGTCAAGTGTGATGATGGGCATTAATGCATAAAATCACAACAATCAGGTGGCAGTAAGGAGCATCAAGCGGCAAACCAAACCACAGGTCAGTAATGAGCAAAAAGATGCAGACATGTTGAGCGCTGATGATGATGATGATGATGATGATGATGGTGTTGATCGGTGGCTGTGGCTGTGGCTGTGGCTGTGCATGTGCATGTGCTATTGAGGCGAAGGATTCAGTCCATGGTTTTCTTCCTCAGCCAACAAAACAACCTCTTTTTGTCAAGCACTGGGATACGTTGCCTATGCCTTTACCTAAGTAGTTCTAGTTGCAGCTCTTATTCTCCCTAATGACATTCCTGCATCCCGCATTTCTTCTCTTTCATGGGGCATTGGACATTTCAATACCTTCTACCTAAATACCTTGCCTAGGAAAATTAATAAGGGGGCTAAAGGCATTGTGGAACATACAGACTTATTACTTGATATCTGCACAACGTTGGGAGAAAAATCTCACAGTTGACGGCACAGCTGCAACACAATGTACAAGATGCACGTAGGGCTAATTAGTTAATGATTTTTTTCTCCTCTTTATTATTCGGTCAGTGCATGTGGTTAAACTGTATTGGTTTTTGCTCTCCAATATTCCCTTTACGTGGAGAATCATAGAAACTGATCCGCATCCTAATCCCAATAAGGCCAAGGGAGAATAAGTACACAAGTCCTTCTATTCCTTTTCACTCATCCTGATCCTGAGTTGCTGAAACTTACTTGTTGGTTTTGTCTAAAATACTGAAATAATTTCCAAATTCCTCTTGATTTTATCATTTTGTGGAAATAGATTCAGTTCAAATTGAAAAGGAGGAATGTGAACATGTAATTTTGATCCGACATAAAAGTATGAGGGAGAATGGAATCAGGAGCGTAGGCAGGAATTTTTTTATGTAGGCCTGCTAAAAACTGTATCTTGTCTAGCGTAAATTTAAAAAAACTGCATGTTTTTGCGTGAATTTCAAAAACCCATCTATTGGGGTGAATTTCTAAAAATTGCATGCTGCATTTGTAAAATTCAAAAAATGGAATCTGTTTTCTTTAAATTTCTAAAAATAGAAAGCTGTATTTGTAAAATTCAAAATACAGAATCGTTTTTCTTGTAAATTTAAAAAAGCTGCATCTGTGTTTGTGTAAATTTAAAAAAAATGAATCTGTTTTGTGTACATTTAAAAAATCTGGATTTTTTTTTGTATAAATTTATAAAAAGTGCATCTTATGTAAACGTGAATTTCAATTTTCAATTCTTTTGTAGGCGTAGGCCTACCCCTGTGGACACGACGGAATGGAATTGATAAATAATGCAAGAGAATTCCTCGGTGAATCTGGAGGGGGAGAAGAGAAACAGAAAGAGCGGTGCTTGATTAGGTTGTCTGGGTTGATTGGCGTTCGCCTGCCATTCACATTAACAAGTATGTATGTATCTTGCTCAGGATGTCTATGTCTATGTATGTGAAGGTAGGTAGGCACTCATATCTCTACTATTTGCATACAATAAAATCTCTAATACTCTAATCAAACACACTTTATAGAATCACTCGTAATAGCACTATCAACTTGATAAATTAATCGCGGACTGTAGAAGACGACGATGCTATGACGAGCGATTATGATTTATTTAGAATAATTATATCGAGCAATCTGTAAATACGCCCTGTTAACAACTTCCACCTTTAGAGATCAAGATGGAGAAGTCATCCTGTTCACTCGTTCTAACGCCATTCACATCATCATCAATAGCTCAAGGAAAAAAATAAAAACGCTTTTTAATTTAAAGTATTTGCAGTTAAACTATGTACCAATGTATGTATGTAGTAGCCTTATTATAGAATTTGGCATTATTTTCGTCAGAATTTGAATACAGAATTTGAATGGAAGTTTAGGCAGGGATTGATTGAATGGTGTGCACCGTTTGGCACCTTCATTGGCCTTGTCCTGGTTCTGGTTCTGGTTCTGGTTCTGGTTCTGGTTTGTTAAGCGACTCAGGCTGAGGAATATAAGCCCTCGTTGTAGCATTGCTCCAGGAATCTTCATACAAGTACATAATTATATGTAGAGTAGTATAGAGAATGTGTCTGTGCAAGGGTAGTTCATAGTTGTGGGAGTGAATAGAGTGTTGGAAAGAATTGGTTCAGGTATACATACAATGAATAAATGCTAATGTAGAATTTCATTTTGTGCATCTTTGGGAATTGGAATAGGCTTGTAATTCTAATGGCAGTACTAGTAAAGAGCAGTAGCGCAACTCGGACTAGGCCTACAAAGGATTCTTAAAAATACACATAACAATTTTACACGAAAAATTCAGTTTTTTAAATTTGCACGATGGAGGCAAAGTTTTTAATTTAAACAAAATAGACGTGGTTTTTGAAATTTACGCAAAAACGACACATTTTTTAAATATAATCGAAAAAGACGCAGTTTTACAAAATTTGCAGGGAAAAAGCCCTTTTATAAATATGTGCGTAAAAAGGACGCCGGTTTTAAACATTTACGCGAAAAAAACGCATGTTTTTGAATGTTTACACGAAAATAGCGCAGTTTTTTTAAATGTTCTGGAAAAAGACGCTGTTTTTTTAGATTTACACAAAAAGGACGCAATTTTTTGAAATTTATCCAAAAACAGATGCAGTTTTTTGAAATTTACACAA
>JAAXYX010003743.1:0-13657 GCA_036851915.1 Ptenothrix huangshanensis | reverse complement strand
TAAATGCTATGTTAAAGCGTAGCATTTAGCTCTTTTTCATTCTTCAACGACGATATGCGATTTCTACGACTACTGCCGTATAACTTTTAATATAAGACATAACAATAGACGTAATGAGCAGTGGTAACATTTTTGTAGCATACTAATAAGGAGATCGAGGTATTATTTTTACAAACGGTAGATAATAAACAAGTTCAATTCTAATGCAGGAATGAAGTTGCTGGAGTAAGTTGACTCCAAAAATTAGGAGTAAGCTTCGTTTGAAACTACAAATATATTTTCACGCATACTACATAGTACAGTTATATACATAGGTATGTATATAGACTGGTAAAGACTAAATCATCTTAAGAGGGGTAAAATACCATACAAAATAATCATTTATCCCTCGAGATCAGGATCTGTTCTATTACGATTCAAAATGTCAAGAGACGAGATCAAGATGGAGATTTTACTCCCGAGATCTCGGCTTTTTTGAGTTCGGCATCTCGAGATTGGCATCATCCCTACGAGTACGAGTAATAAATTACTACATAGATGTGACACTCTTAATTCATACAAGTAGCAAGTGAATACGAATAAAGGTTCTATCTATATTGCACTTTGTGGTAGATAGTAGCAGCGTCGCTAATTAGTTGCTGTCAACGATAGCAAAAAGATTGACTGCAGGTGTCTCATTTCTCGCATATTTACATTTACGACAAAAAAGTTTCAGTTCGAATAAATGCAGCAAATAAATTACAGTTCCTATTGCATAGCAGCAAAGTAGCTATTTTATTGCTAGATGATTCGTGCTTTATATTATTGATTGAGATAAAAAAGTCTGGCTTTAACTAATTGACTAGTTTGACTGGAAAAATACTTTTACGAGCAGGGGCAGATTGGTATGCCGTTTGGGGCCCTGAAAAAATGAAAAGTGTTAGGGGACCCATGAGGGTAATTTCCCGATTTAAGCAACATTAAAAAGTTGGGGACCCTTCTGGATCCAGGAGTAAACCATATTACATTACTAATGTTTACAAAGAAACCAAGGCTAGTTTAGCAAGGTTCCACTGTACTTTTACTTGCATCTTAAATTTTACGGCTACATAACTTTTTTTATATCATCAAATATAGTTACTTTGTAATTTGAGTTATTGCTTCATCTTCGAATGTTTTAGTACACAGAATTTCCACTTGCATGCATATATACCGTAAAACTTGTAATAATTGTAGCCTGCCTCTAAAGTTAACCGAGGAATTCACAAATAAATGAGCGTGAAGATAGCCGATCCCTGAAAATGGCATGTCCCTAAATGCTACCGCATACCACTAACAATAAGTATACATAATTACATTGTAACTTCTAGCTTCATCTTCGAGTGTTTTAGTACACAGAATGCGCATTTGCATACATACAGTAAAACTTCTACATTATTATAGCTTGCCTCCAGATTTAGCCGTGGCATTCACGAAATCGAACATTGAGATCTCGTAAGATTCTGCTGCAATTTTATCCACACCACTATAGGATGAGCCCGTAGTTAGCTACTAATATACGCACACTGCAAATTCAATTGGTTATTCGACCAGAGAAAGTTAGTATTAACCATGATAGCAGGGAAATAGTACAAAGTTTTACGGTAGTCATGTTTAAACAAGTTTTGTACATAAAACCCAGTGCCATTTAACACCATAACACTTTAGAATCAGAAGACGAATCGCCTGTATCTCCTTCTGATTTAGCTGTTGTGAAGTGAAGTGTGAATAAATTGCATAGTGATACTACATTATATTATATGCAATTTGATTCATCACTACCTGTGTTATTAAATCACTCCGCTCAATCACAATACCTTGATCGTTGTTACTAAAAATACATACAAACTACCACCACTATCACACCATGGACGAATTCAAAAGTTTAGATATTTTGGAAACAACGAATTCAATCAGACTGAAAAGCGTCCCTGGTAAATTTCATTTTTCTAGTTTATTTTATATTTGCGAGTATTTTTATTTTTGTGCGTACAATCTGGAATTAGAAGCGATTTCACTAAAATGCAGACCATGAAGGCAGCGGGTGGGCAAACTACCTTGGACTATCCTCGATAAACCGAATCCATGTGACAGGACTTGGGGATCAACTACTGCTGGAAGGAATACAAAAGGAACTACTACTACTCTCCATAGATAACAGTATAGAGTTCTACAATAACAATAGGCAGCCTGTTCTTCAAATGAAATTCAAAAACGGGAACAAGTGTTTGTGCTTGTTGCAACAGCAAATGGTGAGTAATTTCAATACCAATGAATCACGATGATTTATGTAATTATGTATATCTGATCTGTATAATTACGGCTTGCATGTCTGAAAAACATTTTTTTTAAATATAATTTCTGACTTTTTTTATTATAATCATTGTTTTTACATTCAAAATTGAAAAGGGAAGAAAACGAGAGCAATTAGTAAAGAAATATAATGAATATAATAAATTATATATACCTACTAATAATTTTTGCTTCGGAATTGCAAACGAAAGCGTGTATTTTTACAATTCTCCTGTAGGAGTTGTTCGTTTCAGTGGGTGAGGATGTACTAGGCAAAATTATATACAGTGGGCAACAAAAGGACGAGTACACAATCTATGACTTCAACGGGCCCAATACTTACTATGATGTTATCAAGTCCCAACTCGAAGGAGTTTCCAGTACACATTCGGTAAAATATAAGCAAGTAAATTGATTGTAAGCCCTAGGGCATGCAAATCTAGCGACTTTCATCGAGTTACTTCAATTTTATAACGATAGATTTAGTATGTAATTATGTATGTATGTATATTCAGCATGACAAATAAGAAATAACTTTTGCGATTCTTTCTGACAAGTAAAGATTTATTGCACCAAGTCATCACCAATGAATCGAGAACCATTCGTCTTAATCGGCGACATAAGTCAAGAGGATGAACATACAGCTGTGATGAACTTAAAGGATTCGACAGAAACCAACTCCTTGTCAGTTTCATACAAGGGAAGAGCGCTTCTACTGGGACTCATGGTGTTCATGGTAATCTATTTTACATGTTATACGTATCTGTTATGTCACAAACTCATGAAAACCAAATTCTGGACAGTGAGTTGCGTTTTACATGCACTTTAAGGTAACATCCTACGTGCGTTCGTATTATAATTAATACGAGTAGGTTTTCGAGTAGATACAACAGTTTTAACAGTTTAGGTATCTACTAAATGTCGATGTCATAAATTGTTGGTTTTGGTTTTTGTCAATAGACTGGAGTAGCAAGAGAAAAAGTACGACGACAAATTCACAATGAAGCAGCTTATAAGGCATCCACGTTGCTCCTGTACTAGAGCAATCCACTACAATAACAAGATATTTGTGCAATATACATAGTGGTAATAGCAATATTGAATGTTTGAATGTTTAATCTAGTTTTTGGAAATCAAATATAGACCATTGTTGTAATGCGATTTCAAAATAAAATCGGGTATAATGCGTTAGACAATTGTTGTAACTCTAACAGCGCAAACAATGTTCTAGCATCTAATTATGCACAGAATACAGAGAAAGAAGCTGCAAGTTATAGTTTCGACATAAGAGTCCAAGTTGTTTAGAGAAAGCATGCCTCTTTGTTCAGCCGGGTCAAATCCTATATGCTTAAACATACCTTTCAGGGATACAACTCAATATTTACAATGATAGCCTGGGCTCTTATTAGAAGTTTTACGGTAAGTTGATCCGATGACAATGCATGCATGCAAATATTATCAAATTGTATTCATCTTAAATTAAAAACTATCGTGTGAAGTACTGCAACCGAACCATTTCAGTTGTAAAGGATATGCGAATGGAAATATATTTCCATTTAAATCAACCAATGCATTGGGCTCGGCTAACACAAAGAACGTGACCAGTTCTTTTTTAGTTTTAGCCCCCACATTGTTTTCCTTATTGAAATGTCAAAAAGTGTCATTGTAAATAATGGTTTTCAACTTACTATTAGACATCATAGACATAGTATAACGTAGAGTGGGCAGATAATATAGAAGATAGAGGTCATTCACAATACATTAATAATATACATACAAACAGAATATACGTAACATTACCATATTTAAATTATTTAAGTAATACAACAAGCTATGATAGACATTTTGAGTATTAGTTTTGATTTCACATATCATGGTTCCAGATGCAAATATCATAGTTACTTTTAGTTGAATTGGAGGAAAAAAAATAACATGGTTAACGTTCATGATTGAATGCGCAAATTGACATACGTAATACTTTCCGTATAAAGTCATTTATGTCAAACTTTATTTTACGCTTCACAAATTACGGGAGAATAACGTGAAGTGCGCAATTTACTTATTGTCGCTTTTGCTAGCTTTCATACAATTTATTGGAGCTCGCAAAATGTTAGAAGCGATTCTTGCTTTGATTAGAACTTCGAGGCTATTGAAATCGACGTGACTTTGATGAAGTTCGTGCAAAACAAACACAAATACGTATGTACATACAATTCTTTGCTGATTTCCCCATTAATAGAATCCCTAATTTCTTCGTGCCTTCAATCTCATTTTTTCCAATATTTATAAATGTAAGTATTAGTTACACACACATTTTAAAAATTCGCGCTATGAAACAAGTCTATTATTTCAGAAAAATGCAGGGCATAGGATTATTCGTGAGTTATACTTAAACAATAATTCCTCAGTAGGTTCTGAGTTCATCAATCAGTAATTAATTAGTTATATATAAAAAGGCAGTTGCCCATACATAATACATAGCTATAGTAGATTCCCACTCACAATCAGTGGTAATAGCATTGTTTCCCATTAAAAGTGCTACGTCATGTTTCTTACAAATGTCCATAAGTGCATAGGTATACCTAATTTTGTGTACCATCTCAAATACAGCATTGCCTACGAGACCAAGTTAAAGCTATTATTGTCAATGTACCTAACTCTGAATAAAATATTCAAAAAATAATCAATTCGATTTTATTCACAACAATATTGCAGAACAAGTTACCAGACTTCGCCCATGACCAGCGGGTAGTAAAGATGACATGTAATTTAATAGACTAAAACAAACAATGATAAAAAGTACACTGTAAAAACTGGTGGTAGTAAAACGTCAAAATATTGATACAGTCTGAGCAGGCCGAAAATAGTGTTCTACCTACTACATTTTTGGCCACCATTTTGTTCCCGTCGTGGTCGTGTTGTCATTTATTTACCGGTCAGGTTAAACAGTGGCGACAGTACCAATAATTATTCATGAAATGCTATTAAAAAGAATCTCTTATCAGTAACGAGCCAGTAGCCAGTTCTGGTAATGAAAAATGTTTCATCGTCATCATGATAATATGCACCCCTTGAACTTGCTCCAGTGTTTTTTAGTGCAATTTAACACTGCACAAGTTACATATTAATTACTACTGTTTACAACAAAACCGGTATATAGTGGGCCTGTTTAGCAAGGATTCACTGTACTTCTACTCGCTGCTAAAATCTTGCTAATTTATTTAACTTAGGTACTTTACTAATACTGTGTATTTTGTAATCAAATTTTGATATCTAGTTTCAGTCTCACGTTTTAGCTTTAAATACAATTACATAATTATAACACAACATTCTCATCCCTACACAAATGTACATTATGATATTAAAGAAAGTTTTGTACTTAAACCCCTGTTTTGCCTAATACATAATATAGTACAATTATAAGTAATATAATTATATATACAAAGTCAGAAGACTTTCCAGTAAATCCTTCCGAGTCGTTGTCAGTCGTTAACTACACATTCTGGGACTAAATTGCAGTGATATTAATTATATGCTATTTGATCGAATCATTAGTACTAAACCTTTCAGCTTCAATCCTAATTTCGTGTTCGTAGCTATTCAATACTAACCACACGAAATATCGACGAAACGACAAGTTCATTTCTGTAGTTTGTTTTAAAATGTTGAATTTATATTGAGTTTCCATATTTTTGAAGTAATAATACAAACTGGAATCCGATGTGATTTCATTAAAATACCTAGCATAGACCATGAATGTATTGGGTTAAGAAACTACTTTGGATTGTCCTCGCTAAACCGAAGCCATGTCACAGGACTTGAAGAATGCAAACAACTGCTCAAAGGATCCCTGTATACTTGTAAGTCCTATAGAGAATGCAGATTCAAAGACTTTGTTCATGTAACTTAATTTTTATAACGACATGGCGAAGAAGATATATAGGTATGTGTATGTATTTTCAACATTACAAATGATAAATTTCTTTTTTGGTTTTTCCTAACAAGTTTAGATTTATTACACCTCGTCATTACCAGTAAGCCAGCAGCAATTTATTTTAATTCGTGACGTCTGCCAAGCTGGTGAAAACAACTGTGATTATAGGTAATTTCAAGGACTAGACAGAAGCCAAATCCTTGTCAGCCTCACAGGAGGGAAGAGCGCTTTTACTGGAACTCCTGGTGTTTATAGTAACCCAGGTTGCATATCGTCGGTTGAGAGGAAAAATGAGGCGAATTCTAAAATCTCTAAAAACAAAATAAATCTCTTCCTATTTAATTAAGAATCATTGAAATGCCTCATTTTTGGATTTGTCTCATTGTACCCCATAACCGACGATACTACCTATGCATATACCGTATTCTCCCACCCATAGCCCCTGGGGTAATAGAGTAAAAAACGAAGAAATTTTTTTTAAGTCTGGTGTTAGATTTCGTTTTATGTAGATACACTTTAGGGGAACTTGCATCCTAATAACTCCGTGTGCTCGTAATTACATGCATATAATTGCTTAATAAGCGTACATTTTTGATCTTCTAAATGAACTGATTTTTTTACAATGCTTACCCTCGCCTATATCATATTATTTTGATTTTTTGTTTCTATAGACTGGAGTAGCAAAAGAAAAGGTACGACGACAAAAATCACGATGAACCCGTTTCTCGGCGGCGGATGGAAAAAGCAATTAATTACAATAGTAGCTGACGCTGCTAACAATTCAACTCATTATTATTCAGAAGAATGAAAAACGTAATATCCGGCTTCGCCCACGACACAAGGAAAGTTGTCAATGTACAAGGTGTACAACGACATGTATATACACTCTCGGAAGTCGAAATCTTACAAATAAAATAAAACATCTCTTAGGTACTCATCTCAGATGAGTAAGATGTTTTAATGTTCTAGACGGTGTAATATTTATAGTGCATAGGTTCTGCTTGAAATTAGTGTATAGGTACATACAAAAGTAATAGTTCTAGTATAAATAATTATATCTGTAATGATGATAAGATTCAATATTATCTATGTAGGTACTTCTTAAGTAGCTAACACATAATGTATTGATATATTTATTATTTATGAGTAAACTCGTGTTGATCGAATGTAAAATGGTAAACAATAGAAGTCCGGAATATCTTGCTGCTATCGCTACAACTTAATATTACATAAGTCGTATAACAATAGCAGTTACACTAGCATTTTTAGCAAGATAATGAGATCTACATTTTCCCCAAAAGCTTGATAGTATAATTATAAGGATTATTATAATGCAGGAGTTGGCCTTCAGCATTTACCAGAAAAATAATGGCTTATGTCGCAACTATAAATCTAGTTCAATATACTTGTCCAGATACATACACACTGTCAAAAAACTAAACCATCTTAAAATAGGAAAAAATCATTCAAAATTTCAAAACCCTACGCGTACATATATTTGTGGTTAGTATAGGTAATTATGAATGGATTAGGGCAGTTCTTAAGTGCATTAAAAACGCATTAGAAACATCCTGGACTGCAAGATACGCTTTAAATGCACTTTGGATTTTTGATGTGTTGTAGATAAACTTTGCAGCTATTTGGACTATTGATAAATGACTCCAAAGTCAAAGATGTAGTCATCGTAGCTCGACACAGTTTTAAATACCAAGTGGATGAGAACAAAGGTTCTTACGATTCTGCCCCTCTTGGTAGGTAGTAGAAGCGTTACAAGCAAGTTGCTGCCAACGAGAACTAGAACATCGACAGGCAGGTGTTGTCATTTTTTGCATGTTCACTAATTAAGTTGCAATTATTGATACAGAAAATATGCATATCACCGTTTCTATGCCACAACAAGAAAGCAACTATTGTGCTTTCTATTACTGATTGAGATAAAAAAAAAGTCTGGCTATGACTAGTTAATAGTTTGACTGAAAAATGCCTTACGAGCTTCCAAGTGCACATCAACAAATAAGTTGAGTAAGTATAGATGTTTCAAATTATTCTCGCACACACAATAAACCTTGACAACAAGTAATTAATCATCTCTAAGGCAACCCGTAATCTTAATTGACGGGGAAAAACGTGAGTAGATTTTGTGGAATAGTAAATTAGCAAATAAAACAAACTAGTCTCTTACAAAGCATTTTGTGTCGAAAGCAAAAGTGCGTTGGTAAATTAGTAGCCACTGTAAATATTATGTCGAAATATTTATATCCATAAGTTGATTTTTTTAGTTAGTTCCAAAATTTTTATCTCGGAAGTTCTGAATACGATGTTTGAATACTTTCATAGGTGGTCGTGACCATTGAGCTTCACTCCTTTATTCCGTCCAACTGAATACGCTGTACTGCATAAATTACTACGGAGGTACATACCCGTTGTACCTCATTGTGATTCAAGACTCGTCTAGCTAAATTTACGACAGTATTTAACAAGGCAGATACTAGCAAGTTAGACATTTCTCCAAAAGACACTGGAAATGGCAAGCACAAAATGTACAGACGTAGTAAATACACTCTCCAAAATCTCTTACTCACCTATCATCAGTCAAGAAATTAATCGTATGTTGCAAATTCTTAGGTACCTACATAAGTAACAGATTAGCAAGGGATGGGCTGATTTGGTGGTGTGTATACAGATACACTATAAAAAACCGAGCACTCCCCAAAATATTGTAAATGTATCTAACTACATAATATAAGTATGTTTAATTCCAGGATGCATTTTTTATTATTCATTTTGTCATGCACTAGTACACATCGTGATCGATTCTAACCCAAGCACCTAAAACATTTTCAAGTTTTGGCATACATAATTATTAAGGCAACCCAAACAAATAAAATGAATGAAAAACATAATGCACTATTACATAACGGATCACGAAAACGCATAATCCTTGCATAATTCACCTATAAAAATACGAAAAAAACGAAATCGAACATATAGTTAGCCCATCCTTTAATATAAAGGATCATACCTGCTTATTTGTCGTATCTTCCATACCACTAACATTACTCTCGTAGTTAATTATGTATGTATACGCACACTGTGAATTAAATTTGTTGCTCTGCATCGCCAGAGATAATTTTTAGCCATACATAACCGAAGTTGGCCGGAGAGAAAAGTTAATATTAAAAACCTTAGCTGGAGTAATAGGTAAAAGTTTTACGGTAATCGCATTTAAACAAGTTGTGTACATAAAACCCTGAGCCATAAATTAGAATGGCATTAAATAGTCAGAAGACAAATCGCCTGAATCTCTATCTCGGCGAGTCAGCTGTCCACAGTAACACAATCCATGAATAAATTGCATAGTGATATTAATTAATATACAATTTAATTCATCATCATTATCAAACCACCCAGTCTCAATCTACTTTGAAATTGAAATCGCTAAAATGCAGGATTTGACGCATATATTTATGTACACGTGATTTGGAACATCTTGTTTGGAAGCTGGACAAGGACAACTAATTAAAGTCTACTTTTGTATTCAACGAAGACGAGTTTGACTTTTACTGGAGGCGCTTTCAGTCTCTCATAAAACAAAATACAAACCTGAAACCCACAACATGAACGAGATGGATAATTTCCTTAGACATTCAACATATTACCTGCTGTCGTCGCGATTGCATCCAATTCACTCAAGAAGGGTTTATTCCACGACGAATTCACTGCTGTCCTCGGGGATTCACAGACTTTTCGAGACGTATGGGAATGGGAATGTTTGTATGAGGCATAAGGTTTTTGGACACCAAAAGACGTATACAAAACAGTTTTATTTGGAGAAACTCAAACAACGGGATGCCTCAAAAGTTTTCGCTTCAAGAGTCGAATATTTACATTGAATTTTCTGCCTAATTATTCTCAAGCATTTAGCAAATCAATTTAAACAACTGAACATGTATCGTTGTGTACATATGGACATTGGCTTGGAGAATCAAAATATCTTATGTGAAATGCTAATAACACGGCACATAACACATTTTGGTTCTTCATTGCCAATATTGTTCTATAATCATGAGCATGCCGAATGGTGTGCCTGAAGTTGGATACCTACATAGTTTTTTTCTGCCGTCTTACCATTTACTTGCGTGTTTCAGATTAAACTGTGGAAATAATAATAATATTCATGAGCCTACTGTTGAAAGGCGAATCACTTATCAGTAATTCAATCAGTTCTACAATGGAAAATGCTGCGGTCGATAATATTATGCACACCTTTTGAGTTTGGTACAAAGTTTTTATAATATAATTTAACAATGCAGGAGTGAACTATTGCATTACTACTTTTTACAAAGAAACCAGTATAGAGCAGGCCGGTTTAACAAGGTTCTACTGTACTTTTTCTTGCATCTTAAATCTTGCGGCTAAAAACTTATTTTATATCACCAAATATAGTTTGTAATTTTGTAATCTGACTTCGAGCTTCATCTTTGAGAGTTGTGTACATAATATCATAAAACCCTGCGCCACAAATCAGATTAACACTACAGAGTTAAAAGACGAATCGCCTGTATCTCTGGCTGAAACAGCTGTCCACAACATCGTGTGAATGAATTGCATAGTGATATTAATTTCATGCAATTTCATGGATCATTATCATTAAACCACTCAGCTTAAATAAGAACACCTTTATCGCAGTTGCTATAAATGTCAGCCACACAACATGAACGAAACCGCAAGGATACACGTTTTGGAACCAACGAATCTAATTAGACTGAAAAGCGTCCCTGATAAAGTTCATTTTTTAGTTTATTTCAAAATTGCCAGTTTTTTATTTTTGTGCGTATGTACATACGACCTTGCATTTTGGAAAAACTTAAAACAAATATTTGTACAAAATAATTTGATTTTTTTCATTATAACTATAGTTTCTGCATTCAAAATCAGAAAAGCGAGAAATTGAGAGAGCGATTAGTACAGCAGCTTAATGTATGCATTCCTATTCTTGACTTTAATCCCAGAATTGTAAAGAAATGTTCGTGTTTGCCGTGATTTATCTTCAGGGGGTTTGCGTTTCAGTGAGTACCTATGTACTGGGCAAAATTATATACAACAGGACAACAAAAGGACGAGTACACAATTTATGACTTGAACGGACCCAGTACTTACTATGATGTTATCACGTCCCAACTGGAGAAAGCACCTCCCAATACTCATTCGGTAAGGAATAAAATTATGCAAATAATTCTAAATAGCCCTGAAGCATTATATCAAGTGGGTTTGATCATGTGGGTTTATTTTTATAATTACATATAATTGTCCAACGGTGCAAATTATTGCTGCTTTGATTTGTTCTGACAATAAGTGAAGATTTATTCCATCACGTCTTTACCACTGCATCGACAACCATTCGTTTGGATCATCGATATCAGTCAAGAGGATTGTTGTGATTAATTTCAAGCATTCGACTGAAAGCAACCCCTTGTCAGTTTCATACGAAGGAAGAGCGCTCCTACCGGGACTTATGGTGTTTATGGTAATCCATCCTACATATCGTCAGTTAAGAGAAAAAAATAAGACGAGTTCAAAAATTCGTAGAAGCAAAATGAGACACTTTGCATTTATAATGTCATGGGTAGGTGTAACTTTGCCTTAAGGAAATTTCGGGCTTGCCTCATTTTGACTCTTAATCGACGGTATGTATTGGGCGAACATTTTATGCAGCTATTTTAGTGTATTTAGGTATTGACCTAAATACACTAAAAGTAGGTATTTCTAATCAGTTCTCTCTAATCAATGCTATTGCAGTTGTGCAACAGTGACTTAATAAAGTTTTTCCCTCTTGGAATAATCTTAAAACTGGAAACTATATGTGAAACGACTAAAGTCTACTCGTATTCACTCCATTATAACAATTTCCATTCAAAACATTCCTGAGTGAAACTTGGTATTTTGATGGAGAAGTCATTGCTGGCCACTTGGATTGAAAAAATCTACTGTGTGCCGCGGAATTATCCCACCATTTCTGTTTATATAGGACCTTAGGATTATAAAAGAAATAGTTTATTTTCCTTACTACATACTTTTGAAAATCTGTGACTTACAACTGTGACATTACTATATTCAATCCTGGTTATTTTATTAGCCTCATTATACTTTAATGTATACATGCCATGCATCTACTGTTTCATTGTATTTTTATTGTGTAGCTGCTTTGTAGTAAATAAATCTTTAAAATTATGTGTCTTTGCAATTAGATGTACAGGGGTACCTGCGGATAGTGCTTGGGTTCGCGGAAAATAGCGAGTTTGAAAGGACCCGACCAAGGGACCGAAGTTGTTTTTCAGCTTTGTCGTAAGCACTCCAGTAATTCATGAGTCCCAAGCGATTTTTCCGGATTTCATGCTCCATTTTAACCAAACTATCTTCTATTGTAGTCATGCGCTATTTTATATTCTGTTAATGATGACGACTGAGCTTGGAAACTAACAAGCGTTGTCAGGTTTCTTTGAATTGACTGAAAGAAGGGCACGATCACATTTAAAAGATTCAGATTCAACTGTGCTCTGTATTTGTAAAGAAATTCCAGATGTGCTTCTTGATACGCTGCATTTGAGCAGGAACTTATTCCGAAATTAGAACCATTTGTATCTTGTAGTTCTAATTCAGTAGGATAAGATTCTTTTACGCTTGGGTTTGCAATTGAAATACCTTTTAACTGCGATTTTGGCACATTATTTCTTATGGTACCATCCCTTGTGGAATTGGCTGGCGTTGGTGCTATCACTGCGTTACCTTCCCGAAGTTACCGAATCATTTTTCCAGCTGAATGAATCTGGAGTGGGAGTTCATTTTGTTCATTGAGAGAATCCGAATTTTCAACCACTTGCATCTCCTGACTACTGCTAGTTGTCATGAAAGTTTGATCCGCTGTGATTTCGCAACTGTATAGCCCTGTGGCTTCCAAGTCCATTGCGCAACATTTAAGCGGAGAATCTGTTATATTTAATAGATGTCACTATTACGCAGTTATTGGCTAATAACAAATACGGTAGTAACATTCAACCGGAATTCTTGTTATACTGTGTGTTTTTTCGAAACTATAGGTCCTTAATGACGCCACTTTTAGCCGTTACTTACGCAGCAAAGTGGCTAGGGCGCTTGACCTAGGGAGGCCCCGGGTTCGTATCCCGGTCTTGCTTAATATTTTGTTAATAATTTGATTATGTAATAGAAATATCTAGTAATAATCAATAGGGATCTTGTAAAAAAGGTAATAAATGTTCCTATTAATTTTTACAGGACAAACTGTAGAAGCAGGCTTCGTAACTTGGCTGGCTTTTTAAAAGGGCGAGCTCAAAAATTAAATCCCCCCGTAAATACAATGGGACGACAACAATGAGAACTTCGCGCACAAATTGG
>JAAXYX010003742.1:0-13658 GCA_036851915.1 Ptenothrix huangshanensis | reverse complement strand
AATAAAGTTTTTATATGGACAACCGCTCATGTAATTATAGGTACTAGTTTATTTGTTTGTGAGTTCGTACTTGTTTGTATTTCTTGAGGGCTTTACAACAGTGAAGAGTGGATAGTGCACGTTGTGGTCCGCATGGACAATTTATTCGCTGACTGCAGTACTAGTTGTGCATGATGCATAATGAGTATATGTGTACTGCATTCATCTTCTTGTTGTTCTTGTCGTTGTCATGATATCAGTTGCGCTGTGTTGGTGGTGCTGAAGGAAATAAACGTTTAGTTAGGTGGATGAGCAAGTTAGTTATCATAATCCTTGATGCAATGTCAATGCAGATTGTTGGATGGAGTAAGTAGTTGCGGACCAGAACTTACGATTAGTTGAGGAACAAGATGTTAATGCTAAGTTGTGGGATTGTTTTACTGCTTAGGTTTATTGATGTGACTCGTGTTTTGTTTAGGATAAATCTCTCTGTGTACTCATGTCCCCACGTGGTGTATGTGTAAAGAGCATGGATTCGTTAATAAAACATGGATTTTACCTCTTTGATTATTATAGCAGACGAACGCAGTGGGTGGGAATTATAATGATCACAGTTATTACATTAGTTCTGGTCTAGTGGTCGTGATGTGTGACTGGATTCGTTCGAGAGACTAGAGTTGGTGCTGGTAAAAACATTATTACCAGGTTTTTTATGCCCTCCCGTCCATCGTCCATGTAAAAACAGTGGGATTCCTCCGCATTTTCGTGTGCATACGTTAGTTCATGAAGTTGTATCAGTTCCTTTGAAGTTTGAAGTTCCAGTTCACTTCAGATAGATGCTTCCAGCTTTCGAGTTTCGAATCTTTAAATCTGAGTAGGTATTTGGGACTTTGAGGATTTCATGTCAAGGGTTTCTTTCACTTTAATCTTAGATACAGATGCTAATTAATATCTTTCCAAATTTTAATCACCTACTCCANCCTCCGCATTTTCGTGTGCATACGTTAGTTCATGAAGTTGTATCAGTTCCTTTGAAGTTTGAAGTTCCAGTTCACTTCAGATAGATGCTTCCAGCTTTCGAGTTTCGAATCTTTAAATCTGAGTAGGTATTTGGGACTTTGAGGATTTCATGTCAAGGGTTTCTTTCACTTTAATCTTAGATACAGATGCTAATTAATATCTTTCCAAATTTTAATCACCTACTCCATATTTAATTATACTGAGTTGATACATTTCAGATTATTTTATACTTTATACGTGTTCTCTGCATACATGCTAAGTCATTTGCAAGTTCGAATCCTACGTAGCTTTGAAAGACATACCTTGTTCTATGAGGCTATGTAGTTGAAGTGGATTTCATTTAATAAGTTAGTGTTTTCTTTGAAATCAAAAGCTATCATATTTATTCAGAAGCAAAGGATGTAATGGAGCTGAACTAATTAGTAGCCACTTCAAGTGGAGCAACAACAGCTGAAGGTAGCCAAAGGCTAAAGGTGTACTGTTTTGAACTGACAAGTTTATTTGATTCCACGAAAACGAATATGAAAATATAGATACGACCCCGCATTATTAAGTTTAGGAGAAACGTGGGTAGGTAGATGTGTATGTATGTATTCTCCTCTCTCTGCGTAATTTGAAGGGGAAAGCTATTTATAGCGTGAGTTTAGAGCTTTAGAGTACGGCATATCCATAAATTATGGACCAACACTAACGAGAATTACGTGGAGAATGGAGGACTTCGTGCAAGGTATACTGTGATAGCCAGTGAATTGAGAGCAGAATGGGAATGAGAGCTCTAGTGGAAGGGGAGAACGAGTTAATAAAAGGCCCAATGAGCTTATTATTATTCCCGGGTAGTCCTGCTTTCTAAGGCCACATCACATCATCGGGTCAGATCTGACTGCTTCTCCTTCTCATCCCGTTTGCTCCTTGAATATGAATATCAAAAGTAGTCAAACATAGAGTCAGAGACATGCGATCTCAAAGGAAGGAGAGAAAGGGAGAGAGAGAAGGAGGGAGTGACGGCGAGGGTTTAGAGTTGCAGCTGAATTACATTACAGAGAGGTAGTTACAAATATAATTTTACACACAGACAACACAGGGAAGAAAGACGTACTTTCTGCGTTACAAGCCTGGAGGTAAATGTAAAAGATAAAGTTGGTAGTTTCCACCTTCTCTTGCTGTTACTGTTGTTGTTACTGCCTCTTTGCCTGCCAGCTTTTTCACTTTGTTTACCTCCGTCCGTGCCCAGGACTTTCGGTATTGTATTGTAATACGAATCGGAAACCACGGAACTTCCACACATGACGACGTGTGTTTCGGTTTCCCAGTAGAGATCGGGAAATATAACTTTTGAATCTGCTTTGTGATACCTAGCAATGTTGACATGGGTATTAGTCGGATAGGAACTCCCTATGATTACAGTGTTTTCCTTTTATGATTTTTGATTGTTAGTTTGCATGCCTAAGTGACTACCTTCAAAGGAAACAAAGAGCGGCAAACAAGGTAGGCTTTTCATGTTCATGCCCACGACACGGGTTTTTAGACCAACACGTACAGAGTAATTATACATAGGTGTAGAGGTTAGACACACTGGCTGTCAGACAGTCGGTTGTTCCGTCGTCGTTACCTGACACGACATTACATTGAGTGGAGAAAGACCCCATAGAATCGGATACGGAAAAGTTCGTTTTGATCTTTCTTATAGCTGGTACTAAATTTTAGATGTCGGTGCTATATATTATACGTATAATTAATGGTGCACCATTAGCGAAGTTGCAAAGTAAACCTAAGTAAGTAAGTACCTAGTCCATTTACCTAGTGTAGTAAATTGAGGCCATCCTCAGTCCTGGCTCGTTTGATGTTCCATCAAGTGCGCGCTTGATAATTAAATCCGCAAGTTTGCTCAACATGCTCTGTAAATGTTAATTGGTAATCATGTTGTCAAAATAAACTTGTCTGATTTAAGGTGGAATAATATTATGGAACGGTTTTCTGTGGAAGCGGATAGGATTTTAACTTTTGACTTTTGAGATAATTTTTTTTATGTGTGAGAGAGAAAGAAAAAGACGGTGAATTGAATTCGTAACCTGTTCCTGCATTATTTATCTTCGTAATGTAATGTGAATGTGCTTTGGCGTTGGTTCTATGACTATAGAGACAACATGAAGCTGGAAAGAGAGGGAGAGCGAGGCAAGCAAAATGCATCAGTGCGGGAGTCAAAGGAGTGAGAGTGAGAGCAGTCAATGTATGTAGGTACATATTATTATAGTTCAATTCTAGTGCTGTGTCGGTTGATAATGATGACTTTTTTGTGCCCAAGTTTGAAAATTCCTTTTATTTCGTATCCTGCTTGCCTCCTATCTTGATACCTGGAGTGGAAAGTTTTTCACTCGCTTTCTGACTACATCTGCGACTTTGGTATGTAACTCATACAAGTTTGGTAGCCAGGCATGCGTATGAGTATTTATGATTATGACTGTATACATGTGGATGTAGATTCATGTAAGTCGGATTTGAAAGTGAGTCACTGGAACACCCAGTATCTATGCTTATTATGTAAGTAAGGTGAACAATGATAATGTACAAGAGATAGGGAATGAGACCGGCTAGCAAGCACGCAGTTACACAAGACTGGCTGCAGCTGTAAAAAATATTGGAAAATGTAGGCAAGTGAACTAAACCAGGCAGACTGTCAGTCAGAATCTGATTGTGTGTGAGGCGGACTAAAGGAGCTGGAATGGAACCGTAAACAGAGAGTAGGTGGGTTCGAGAGATAGATACATACGACTATACATGTACAACATTCAGATATCCGTAGTCTTGAGCATTGACTTGACGCGACTTCGTAGGTACCTCTTATGTAGTAGCTAGCCCATTCCTCTGATTCTCGTTCTTGTTCATATGGAAGGATCGCAGTCACAGTTTTATGTTGCACATGTCTCAGGATTTGGACTTTTTGGATTTGAGGATGGAGGCAACGGCTCAGACTAAATAATCATGAAATGGCCATTGAATTGCATGAGAAATCTTCCATTTTTCCTTTCACATGAGACTCACTTAACATTCGTAGCTTTAAGATTCTCACCTACATCCAAAGCCACTACATAGCACAAGCACCATGCCATGCCACAGTTCCAAATCCAGTCAACTTCGTAAGTGTAGGTAATACCGACTACCTACTATGCTATCTCCATTGCCCATATCACCGTAAAAATACAGGAATGATAATCATTACGATCTGTATATGTGCCTACCACACGATTACTCCACGGTACACCTACCTACCTATCCAACAACAACCACGACGACGACAACAACAACAATAACAAACAACAACTGGGACTGTTGATGATGACTCAAGTCCAAGTTGTATTTCCACTGGCTTTCCCTCTCTAGGCATCAGAGCCAAAGTCAAAAGTCGAAGCCAAGTCAAACCAGAGCTTAAGAGGAAGACGTGAGGGCAAGGGAAGGCAACTGTTTGTATTCCCTGAGTCGGTAATGGAACTGGAGGTACCTACTTGTTGTTTTTGTTGCAGTTGTGTTTGCTACGCTTATTGCGTTTACCTGTAGATGGAAGATATGATGACAGGAACTGTGTTTCTATTTTACCCACATCCCTATCCCTTTCCCGATCCATGTTCATGCACGCACCTGCACATCATACAGTGCAGTTACAATTTATAAAAATATTAAAATAACATTTTCAAGAGGTATCATCACCGTGAAGCAACACGAAGGTCTAGGAGTATAGTTGGCCTATTCGGGGTGCCACTCCACTTGAGTATTTATGTACTGATGATGAGAGGTGTGGGTAGTTGTAGTGTAGAGCAGTGTAATGTTGTAGTGGGGTGATGGTAAGGGTAATAACAGTTGACATATCTAATAAGATGCTCATGGTTGGTACACAAGTATCATAAGTTGCAGTTGGGGAAGCTAAATAAGACGATGTTGTTGTGTTGATGGATGGGACTGATGAGGCAACTTCTTACATACAAGTAGACGTAGGTAGATGGAGAGAGAGAGAGAGACAAATGCATGTAAGGATGCACTTCTCCTCGCTTTCATACTTGAAAACATGTGTGCATAGGGGTGTCTGGAAGTATGCCTTACCCTTGACGACTGACTGCCTAATTTTTGTTGGTAGGAAGGAAACAATTGGTGGATTTGGAACAAGTGTGGGGGCGGATGCCCGTTGGTTAAGGAACTACCCTGTATAATTATCAAGTGTTTTTCTCCATACTGGATGGATTTATTTAAACTGGCGATGAGAATACTGACGCTGCGTATCTCATCACCGTTTTATAGAAACACTTTAAAAAATCAACTTAGAAGGCATATTTTATTATCAAGTGCCTACATATTGCAAGTGCAGCCTGTGTACGCTTTCATAAGAAGTGCATGTAGAGTGCACCCACGTTCCCTCCACTTCAAAAGCCATTGCGTGTTCCATTTTCGTCGGATTAACGATTGCGATAAAAGTATGGAATACCGAAATGATATACTCAAGTAGTTATAAATTCATAATATTATGCTCTTTCTCATAGTTGCAACTGTAAAAATGCGGGCTACATCATTATAAAACATTATTCATAGTATAAAACAGTTGATTACTAATGCATCGCATCGCATCGTAGCCATCGGCCAACGACTCGGTAATGTGTTTTGCTCCGAAACATTTACTTACCCATTTTATATACCATTATCCTAATCATTTGTATGAATGATGGTAATTGTATGGAATAAGACTGAGTGAGTAGGTATTTCTACTAATACTGACTTTTGCATAATTAATCTGGAAATCGTTTGTGTAAACACTATCAAGCCAAGTCAGTTTATCAATTTAATGAAACCTAGCGGTTGTCGAATCCCAATGCTGCTCCGCAGGTGAGCTGGAGTTAACAAGGTTTTGAAGGACTATTACTATTATTATAGCTGTAAGCAAACCAAACTCGAGCATTTATTTTTTCCAATGGATGACGATGATGATTCTTAACGTTATTGTACTTTTATTTTGTATTGCTTGTGTGGCGGTAATAATTATTGAATGAGATTATAATGGGTGCAGTGGTGTATGAGTATGAAATGACAGGAAAAGAATAAAGGGAGAAATTGGGTTTCGTTCGTGGATTATGTTTCATTCGGCTCGGTTGATTGTTCACTACTTTGGCTTTGGATAGGTACCTATCCGCTACTGGTTTAAGCGCTAATCCAGTAGAAGTTAAAGAGACAGTTTTTGTGCTTGAAATCAATTAAGTTGTTTCCTTGTTTTCCCATGTTCTGTAATGTCATTAGCTTCTGTTTATCCCTCCTGTAGGTATGTATAAAATATGTATAGTTCGAGCTTGTCGAAGGCGATGTCGACCAAAGAGGGGAGTCTATCTTTATCTAAGGTTTATTGTAATCGAATGTAGTGAGTAATTACTGTAGTTATAGTGTTCCTCACTCATACTTACGGCCGGTATTCTTTAATGACTGGTTATAAAGTGGTTGGGTTATTTTTGTACAGGTGCCTTCATTCCTATAAACCCAGAAGGATGTACCTATAGTTTTGACAGTTTCTACTTCTCATTCCTCGTGGGTTTTGTTTGTTGTGTAAGGTATCTGTGTACCTCATGGGGGAAGAATAGAATTAGGAATATAAAATGAATTAATAGGTACTATTCAGAAGAGTCATTATTCGCATAATGTTGCAGTGTTCTCGATCCGTTTATCCATCTATTATTTAGTTGTTTCTCATGTCATTGGTGGTTTTTTTCAATTAGATTTAATAACCGAAGCTCTGCACCTCCTGACTCCTGACAACATTTATTTGTGTGTTTTACTGATGAAGTGCTTAACAAAGGACCCACCCACCTTTGCAGTCATATATTCAGGGACATTCATATGTATCTAACGTAGCAATGGTAAGTAGATCCTTCGATGTGGATCTAGGCTTATCCTTTTCTACAGAGGAGGTTTGCAGATACTCGTAATAAATATTGACGTTTCCGGTTATAGGATAATCGTTGTTTACATTTGCTCAACATGCACTTGGATGACGGATCGTTCTACTCCAGCTTAGTGAATAGATGTGTGTACCTACCTACTTACCTAAGTGTGTTACTTTACAGTATGTATATAGTCTCCGAAAATTATATATTCTGCATTCCTGTTACATCACATCAATAGTTTTAATAGGCAGTTGGGACCGAATTATGATGTAATTCAATGAGGATTGTTTTTTCCTTTCGGACCAATTTACTGTCACAGTCAATAAAAAAGCAATGTGGAAGCAAAAGCCGTACATACATATACGTCAAATTCACAATTACTTTTGACAACTATGTAGTATGTTCATGACATGCCCTGCTGGGTATTGAACAACGAACAAGTAAACTGCTAACTTTAGTTTCGAATGAGTTTGAGCTCCAATCGTTGTGGGCACATTGAGCATTGTGTAATACTGTTTGATCTGATAAAGTTCTCGGAAGATATCACTACCGCAAGTATGGCTTATCATCTGAAATGATAGAGAATTAACATAATTTTTGTTTCCATTAAGGAGCTTAGAGGGAAATAGTTTTGCAGAGGTATGTGACCGTTTTAGACTGTAGTAATCTTGAGCGTACGTGCCACGGAGGGAAATGATAAAATAAACGGTAGAATGTAGACGGAGGACTTAGGAGATATCTGTACATACATAGAGAGAGAGACGAGAAAAAATGGGGAATGAATTGTTTGAGGAATCTGGCTGTAAAGCTCCCTGGCGTATTTCTTTTCAGTGAGGAGACGAGGGTTGAGGTCTGAAGGGTTTGAGGATTTACATTTTTCCGGATGCGTAGATGAGAAGCGAAAGTGCACATGCATGTTGATGTGGTTGTTATGATTAAGTTATAAAAAGTGAAAATGACGAGGAATGGAGGCTGTAGGGATGAAGGGGAGAAACAGATGATGATGTTGAGAATGAAGCTTGCAGTATCAGTTTACTCCCAATTCGCCACTCTCAGTTTGTATAGGTACCTAGTCTTTAGTTATAGTTTGTAATATCATGTAAATACCTACTTGCCGAACCTCTCACCACCAATTGAAGCGTTTTTCGGTTTTCCACATGGTGTGCTGTGCACAATGGTTGTGGGACTACGGAAGATAGTTGGTGTGTGATGTTGTCTTGATTTGGTATGGCGTATGGCATGGTAGCTAGAGCTTGTATTTGGTATATAATAGTAATGTATAGTGTAATGTCGTTCTCCATCCTCGCTTTTGCTTCAGTCAACTCGACTCAACAACAAAATGTAATAATTCCATAGGACATGATAATTTTAATGTTTCCCCTGCTTAGCTATTCGTATTCGTAAAAACTCATTATGTAATAAGTGTGAAGTTTTACGAGGTCCCAAAGAATGGTAGTAATTGTTGGAGCTGATACTGGAAATGAAAGCTTTCATTTAGTAATGTGGTCCGTAGATAATTTACAGTGAATTAAAACATCTAGTGGGAAGGAAGAATTTGATGCAAGATAAAAGCGGAAGGCAGAAGATACTATCTGGAGTGGAGTGGTGGTGGTTAAACTTGGTTGCTGGAATCGTCGTCTGAGCATGTAGTGCTTCACGTATTCAGTGACTTTGTTCACGTTCCGTTGTACTCTGGTGTAGTTATAGGTTGTCTTGAATCATAGTCATGTCTCACTGATTGTGACGTGACTGTGAGCTATAGGCGTAGACTGGCGACTGTGAATCTTTATTTCAAAACTAAAAGTAAATATTATTTTATTCGAGGGGGCACAATACAATGGATCATATTAGTAGTTTCCTTATTCAAACGATGAATGCTCCCTCAGAGTTTAATATAAATGAGAAGTCAGGCAGCAGGAGTAGGACCGTAGTGCCCAGTGGATAGGGGTTTATTTATGTAACCAAATTGGCTCTTATTGCCCTTCAGTTTAATTCTAATACTACGTCTTGAATGGTCGGTGATACTTTGAATTGTTTGTAGGTACTGAAGTTTCATCTAGTTGTCGTTGTCGTTATCCTTCCCACTGCATTAAATTATAGAAACAAATTCCTTGTTGTTCCAAGTCACGGCACACACTCGTTTAATTCTAGTAATAAGTTTTTTCTTTCTTCGCATGCTACTATTATTAACGACTGTATTGGTTAAATCACAATTAACTTACGATTCGTGTGGCAAAGTTATACGTGTAAAAGAAAAAGGATGAACCGAGACCAGACAGTAGATACAATGGGTTAGTAGGTGTAGGTACTACAGTATAGTATATACAGCAGTGCGTTGACTCAAGTGCTCGAACTTGGAAAGGAAAAACAGGTTGTTCTGGTACAATGTTAATAATGTGTTGTGCTTTCGTACCATACGTGTCATATTATTAAGATGGATAATTCCGTCAGCTGGGTAGTTTGGTCTCGTACTGATTTTGTTGCACGTGTACTCACACTTCGTGTCGTGTGGTAAGTGTGCGAAGATAAGTGACAAAATTGCTAGACGTGTTGAAGCACCCTTTAGAATCCGTGGAGAGATCTGATTGTGAGTAGCCAGCGTAATGTGTGTACAGTGCGCAAAAGTACCTATTATGAGGCCTTATTTGATCTTTCTTGGAAAATCGTGGATTACTTTCATGTACCATCATGTCTTTCAGTTCGGTTTCTTCTCCTGGAGAGGAGCTAATTTCTTTTTCAAGTTAGCAACGAACGCACGAATCCTTTCTAGGTCTGCGTAAGTACAACGAAGTGTTGTCGTAAGTACACCCTTTACTTACTACCTTGGAACTACTCCTCTTTACAAGATACTAGAGAGCTCATTGCAGTTTACTCTGCTCTCGTTTTTAAATCCGAACTGTGGGAAATCTCTGTTATTTATTTAGGTGGATTTTAAAAGGTCTAGTAATCACTGTTGATTTTGCTCTCCAAGGGAAGAGCATGTGGCTACTATTATTTCATAATTAGTGTTCATAATTAGGTAATCGTAATTTTCTGCCTTCGTGCGTCAAGCTAATCCTTTATTCTATTTACGGAATGAGTTTTAACTACACACATCAACTGATTTAAACGATGCATTTTGAGCTTTAGTAGCTACGAATAAAGATTCAAAAGTACCTAATTGTTGAGACATAATAGTTAAATGGTACATATATCAGCCATAGAAGGATGAGAATGAGGGTGCTTCTCATCTAAAAATCAATGTACTGTGCCTGTCCCTGGATGACGCGTTAGCGTAAGTAAGTGGTAGTGCAGTTCTTTAGTTTAACTACATATATCCTTATTTACAAGTTCGGAGTAATTATTCTGCCTTCAGGTTCCCCATTATTTCAATTGCTTTACACTTTACGAGTGGGCATAAATGCGTTTAAGTGGAAGTACCTCATGAATAAATGTAGCCAAATGTGATGTAATGTAGTGTGATGCACCCTCATACTTATGTAGGTAGGTCGGTAGGTATGTGATTTGATGCTTAGATTCCGTCTGTTCAGTGATCGCAAGTATTTGAGAGTGATGCATAAGATACCAATTAGCAAACAGGTCGACGATGTAAATTTCCTTAATCGGATGTGATGTAATGTGCAACTCCAAAGCTCCAGTTTAGTAAGTGTAATTAATTGTTATGAGCCCTAAGTAGCTGCACCAAAAGACTAATAAGATTTCTGGAATTAAAGCAAGAGGCAGTGGTCTATGATTCAAATTGTTCAGTCGAGCAAGTAAAGCAATTGTGTGAAGAGAGTGGATTTAAGATTGTAATTGTTCAAAGTTCAGAGTCTTATTGACTGATGGTGGGAAAGTCAGTGAAGTGAGTTAGATAGTTTCCAGATTTTAGGAAAGGAAATGAAAATCTTTGGACTTGATAGAGTGGCATTTTAAGACAGTGTAATCGTATACGATTTCATGTATATATGTATAATATGGAGTTGTAGGAAGGGATAGTGATAGTTTTATATTTCCGTAGAAATAGTCGATCCTTTCCATATACATACATAGATAGGTACTATGGTACTAGTTAGGTAGATATACTTTTTAGAATATGTTTGGAGTCTGAAAAAGAATTTATTCCTCGTTGAACTCCCATGATGTAGACGGTAGAATGTAGGGAATGCTCATGGCTGACGATTACGAGGAAAAGAAACTGCTTGTGAGGCAAGCAAACAAGATTGTAAAACAGTTTGTCAAAGTGACGCCGATCCGAAGACCGTAGAAATAATTTATGGTGGATGTCGATGGTCAATTGGTCAATCGGCATCGGCAAGCTTCGTGTCACGTAGACTTAATTCTCTCTCTCCCTCTCGGTTGTACTTTCGGTTGCTCTTTCTCTCGAGCTGGTTCTTATTTCTTGTTCTGTCATCTGAACCCCCTTACGTACTTGCATTTTCATTCAGCGCCTAGTTGGTTAAACTAAGATGAAATTAACTCTTGGAAAGGGGATATATCCCGCTATGGTTCACGTTGACAGCTTCAGTTGATACACTGTCATTCTCCTAGGGTCCTACGTATTCCTCCAAGAGTTCAAGTTCTCGGTAGATATCCCTTGATACTGTTCCGAAAGCATTTACATACCTGTGTCTGCATTACAGAAGTATGTGGTTGACCTTATAATACTATGTATTGAGTGTTATATTATTGGTTTCTCAGAACTTTTCTACTATCTTCGGTACTTACATACAGACAGTGGACATGGGAACAAAGTGATACAAGTTTACAAGCTGAACATTTTATTGCTTTTTTCCTTTTTTCCACTTTGACTTGGCTCTTACGTCAAATCATGTCGAAGTACAACAGCACGACATTGTATCTTGGGAAAATATTATATGTTGTTGTATCCTCCATCCAAGGGATCGCTGGGTGTGTGTACAACGTCTTTCGCATTACTCATGTAGAGAGATATGGCAATTGTATGAAATGCTTTCTGCTTTACGCGGGGAAAATATTTTTGTTCTTCGGCTGTGCACTGCTTCCATTGAAATCGCATGGTATGCATTGCTGAATATAGACTCCGTCTTAATTAGTAGATTTGTTCAGAATTGTTCAAGTCTCGGCAACGATTGATTTCCCTCGAGTTACAGCTCGTTCCTGGTCTAGACTCGGAATGCAGAAGTGCTGATGTACAATTGCAAAAATAGTTGTTCATTAATTTCCTTCTTGTGAATAGTTAGTAGCCTTAGAGCTAATTTGGCAAATAATGTATTTCCTCCCTGAGGTAATTATTTAGTGTGATTGGAGTTGAAAGTACCATTGAGTTGACCATTGTTTTACACTCTGTCCCTAATGGACACAGAGATACATCTCATATATCTCATCTAAGTTCACCTGTCAAGCTCCAGTTAACTTAATTAAAACGAGGATTGAGTGGAGTGGCGTGGTTATGATAGGTCACAAATTGTTCTCTTTGTAGTGTTCAGCTTGAAGAAAACAATTCAATCAAAAGATATAATATGTAATTATATACGTGGAGTATTTTGCTGTGTATTCTACTAATCATTGTCAAAGTCTGGATGATGATGATTTGCTCGGAATGGAATCTTTGCTGCTTCCTCACGTGTTACTGCAATGAAATTAATGGAAAGCGAAACAGTGATTGAAGGTAGTAGCCACGTCTCTACGTAAGCTACGCAGAAGAAGGATGAGGAGGGAAGTAAGTGTAAAAGACATGTTTCGAGCAGTTCAAAGAGGTGCTTTGCATTGAAAGATTAGCATGAGGCTAAATTTCCATTGATGTTTAATTCGCTGTAAAATAGTTTTCATCCTTCTGTAGACGAACAGCAAACATTGAAATCGAAGCGAGTTCAAAGGAAATTATTTTTTTACGTGTGTAATTTCAATCTTGTGTACTGTGCTCGGAGTCCATGTAGTCATCATCGTCAGCGTCCGTGTGCGTGTGATAGGAATAGGAAATACGATGCAGAGAGTGACTGAGCTCCGGTCTTTGTAAATTCGATAGAATTCCAAATTGTAAATGATTGTAGTTATTGTGATTATGGTACTTGAGCAGTTCGCACTATGGATGAGCACATCTGGACCTGTCATGTGTAGTCGTATCATGTTTCGTGTTTAGTCATTGTCGCTGCGATGAACACTCACGAACAGGATTACAGAAGATACGTTTCCTTATTATTACTTTTGATATTATATTATGCAAAGGATTGCTTTGGGTTTCATTTTCATTCCAATTCCTGTGTTTACGAGAGTTGTGAGGCTTGTGTTTGGAGAGCGTATTAAAGTTTGCAAGAACAATTTGTTCAGGGTGGAAGGATTGCTTTCAACATTGTCTGACCTGGACAGAGGGTTGCTTTAAGTGATTGTGAATGGTTGAGGGGAAGACGTTGGTTATTTGATTATGCATTCACATTATCCCATCACTTTGAGGCATCAGTG
Organism: Ptenothrix huangshanensis; assembly: GCA_036851915.1. NCBI lineage: Eukaryota > Metazoa > Arthropoda > Collembola > Symphypleona > Dicyrtomidae > Ptenothrix > Ptenothrix huangshanensis. The sequence continues at coordinate 327 of JAAXYX010003742.1, read as the reverse complement.
AAGATTTAGGGTTTGAATGAGGAGTGTTGTTGATGGGCACAACTCAAGCAAGACGGACTGTGAATAATAATTGGCTTGATTATCTGGTGTTACCTACATATCTGTGCCGAATTTTATTCGTGGAGCTCTTACACAGCTACTGCATAGCTAGTCTACGTAGTACTACGTACATGGCTAGACACGGGAACAAAAGCTTGGCTTGGCTTATATGTAGCTTGTTGATCTGTTCTTTTATTGTTGACATTGTGGATTGCATTTATGTATTTGGTTTTATTATCATGAGCGCCTTTGTTTATTCAATGCGAGATGAATGTCTGCTGTGTAAAC
>JAAXYX010003739.1:0-13667 GCA_036851915.1 Ptenothrix huangshanensis | reverse complement strand
TATTGTTAATTACTAGCATTTAGCATTATCTCATAAATTACAGTTCGCTAAAATGATAAACTATCCCAGCTTGAATAAACCAAAACCAAACTAAACCTATGACCTAGCCAATTCAGTCATAGACTATCAACTCTCCGTCCGTTGTCTCTAGACACTAGACGACTGACTGACTGATGACTGATAGATTACTGCCTTCTCTTTACTATGACTGTTGACGGTCCTCCTTAAATGTCTACTTTCAACTTCATTACACTAGTTTCTCACCAACTACGAGTAACGAACTATCAACTATAAACAAATACGAATCACGATCCGATTAGCACTGATAGTCATAGTCACTAACTATATCCAATAAAAACAACTATTCCACGAATTTATACTCAACTCAAAAACAAATCAAGTCGTTAAATGGTAACATAGAAAATATCACAAAGTTTCAAATGATGACAAAGGTGATGAGATTATTATTAGATGACTAATAACTAAAATTACTCCTTACTATTATGTATTTACTATACCTTAAACCGTTTAGAGTAAAGGTAAATACAAAAAAGAGAGAGAAATTGGAAATCCAAGTTTGAAGTTTGATTACCTGGTCGTGGTTAATGGAGTGATATATGGACTGGGGATGTGAGAGAGGAACTATTTGAGGCAAGTAGGAGATTCGGAGATGGTCAAAATGAGAAATTTGCGAAATATGTCAAGTGAGTGACCTAGACTTTGTGGAAATAAGATAGTATGTAAATGCGAGTGGTGGTTGTTTGTAGTTTAGGTTTGCGAAGACGGTAGACTGTGTCCTGAGCAAGAGATAGAGCCTTCCCTGGGCTGAGACAGGGAGTAGGACTAAATGGAATGGGAATGATAATGCAATCAAGGCGGAGGTCTGTGAAGAGGTTTCACTGGCAAAGCATTACGCCTTGCGCCACTTACTACACACCACAGTTCAGGCACACGGAGCGGCAGCGGACGTCTACGAGGCAGCAGGAGTGTGGAGTGGTGACTGTGGACTCTGGCTGTAGTGGCTCCCGTCGAGTACGTCTTCCTGCCTTCCTCCCAGTCTTCAATGGTTCCCAAATTCCAATCGTCAATTCCAACGCTAAACGCCTCTCCTTGTCCTCATCCTCCTCTCTCCTACTTACTCCCTAGTCTCCTCCACTCCGCTTTCCCAGTAGCGTAACTAGGCCTAGACCTACAAAGCATTTTCAAAAACACACTGCACGATTTAAGATTTTCATGAAAAAGACGCAGATTTTTTAACTTACACGAAAACAACGCAGTTTTTTTAAAAAATTTCACAAAAATACGTAGTTTTTAAAATGTATATGCAAAAGGCGCAATTTTTTATAATTTGCACTAGATAAAACGCAGTATTTTTTTACGCAAAAAATACGCAGTTTTTTAAAATTATATTAAAAAGACAATTTTTTTATCATTTGAGCTAGATAGGATGCAGTTTTGTAAAACACGAAGAAAACGCAGTTTTTTAAAATGTACACAAAAAGAAATTTTTTTATATGGAAAAGGGATATATATACAGGAGAATTTTTTAATAGTTTGTTCTAGAAAAGATGCAGTTTTATTTCAATTTTACACTTGATGAGGTCAAGATTTTTGCGATATTCGTTGCTCGAAAAAAAATCCTGCAGGCGCTACTGCGCTTTCCCATCCATCCACACAGCCCAACATCAACATCTCATCTCATCTCATGCCACCATGGCTCCGAAACTTCCTTTCCTTCTCCTTCCACATCGTACACCTTATTCCTCCATCTCCGCCAAGGCTGGGCTTGCAACCGTCAAACTCCTATAACCCTTCCGGGCATTGCCAAAAGATACTACATCCTGCACCTCCAACAAAGGCAACGACAACCACAACCGCACCATCATATCCGGGAATCACAGAGTCAGTCATATCTGACTTACATATGGCTCTAGCTCTTTCTCTCTCCGTCGGACGAAACATGAACCTCCTTTGACGTTGACTTTGACTTTGCAGTAACAACAACAGCATTCACCATTTAGAATGCAACTTCCGCTTATGCATTCATCCTCTGACTCGTATTCTAAGTCCAGCAACGTCAGTGTAACTAATAACTAACTATGAAGTATAGTGAAAATACCTAGGTATTTGGTATGGCATTATGTACAATGATGATGATGATAAAGGTCTGCATACATGGAATAAAAACTGTTTGATGATATACCTACATATTGATGATATTGCCATTGCACTTTTTACTAGTCATCTCAAGTGTAATAAAGAGATAAAAATCCCCGAGTATTTGATGTTATTGTGTCAAACTTTGGAAGTGGAATAGTATAGAATTGAATAATGTCAGCCATCAATTGTGTGGTATTGTAGTTAGGATAATATGGAAAGAAATTATGTAGTGTATGGTGGTAGACACTCGTTTGTTTTCCTCAACCTCACATTCCTCCAGTACCATTACAATATTTTATGATTATAGCAAAGTGTAGGAATCGTAGGATAGGATGGTAGAGGACTTGTGAAAAGTCAAGAGCCTTTGTCGGTTGCATATCATTAAGTTGTTCCCATCAAGTTCCGGAAGAGCTGAATAAAGTCAATTTAACGGACATCACGCATGCCTCTTTAGCTTTTTTTCCTGTATAATTATAATTATTTGGGATGGTTCAGACTCTAGAGCTAGAAATGTGGAATGAACACGTTACATTGGTTTGCGTTGTAGATTCCTCACTGCTGTATATTCATTAGGCTGGTTAAAATTTGGCAGCAATTAAGGAGAGATCTGTCCAACTCTAAATGTGAATGCGAAGCCTAGTAGTTGTAGTTGTATTTGTATCAGTGTCAGTACACATATCCTGCATGTCGTTGTCAGTAGGAGAATGTACTTTTAGGCTTCCATAGGATAATAGAGATGTATTGTGTTATGTCTTTCGGCCTAATTTTTGCTACCAACACACATGTATCTAGAGACGAAACGAAAACCAAATCCAACTCAGTCATCGGAAGTAAAAGTTTACCTTTTAACTGCGGCGTATAAATGTGAATTCTCCAGAGGGACTCGCACACATACATACCTACAAGGTCTGAAGCTAACATACAAAACCTAGCTTCTATTTTTCATTTGATTTATGGTTACTCTCGTGCTTATATTTTTATCAAAGCACATAGGATGAAAACTTGACAAGATTTTAGGAGGAAAGAATGAATGGATTTTAATGGAGCAAGGGATAGTAAAGTTCAATTTATTTTGTTAGCTTTCACGATGGTCTTGGTCTTAGTCTAGGTACCTACCTACATTGGTGCATTGGGAAATTGGGACCTAGGGCCACAACCAGCTTGTATTGGTGTAATTATATTATTCTATGTAGGTACCTACATAACATACATAAGTATGCTTCTACTTGTGAGGAAGTACAATTACGATTACGATTACGATACGGTAGGAATTACGTAGGTATAAAACATAATATACATACTGCAACTACAGTTACTACTGTAGTTGCACTACCACCACCACCACCGATCATAATAAATATCCTTAGCCCATGGATTTCATCCTCGAATTTAAATGCATACTACACATTTCTTATAAATATGCAATGCGAATGCCGAAACATTGTATTGCTACTCCCTTGAATTTTTGCTTTAAACATAAGCAATGGATTTGCTTTGGTCTGAACCTGGACGTAGACTAAAGAATATTCGCGTAATCCATTATTCCTTCCACTTATTAATCCATCCCATACATAATTCTTGCTGTATTTTCTTACTTGTAATGTACGCCCACCTGCTGGTCTGGTTGCAATCTAACATTTTCGTACCTACACACTTATATTTTATACCAGACATAATTAACCAAAATCCGTTTATCAAAATCAGATTTTGCAAAATATGTAGGATTACTTTAAAAGCACTCACACGCAATTATTACCGAATTCGAATTTGATTCGAATCATTGCACATTGGAGATTCGTGCTACTGTGCGAAAGAAAACGAGAAATTATTGTTGCACGTTGCACAGATTCAGATTATGATAAAGTATCAAAAGTTCACAAAATAATTAGGTGCATTTAATTATGGTGTGTTTGATCCGAGTCTAATCGTAAGTTGAAGTCGAAGGCTTGTTAACTTGAAAGATAACGCAGAACTAATTTGAAATTAATTTATTTGTCATACTACACACATGCTGCGCTTGAAAGTATAAAAGTAAGTAATTACACAATCCCTACCCAGGTGAGTACCTAGACTTCGTGATTATGTTCTAGAAAGACGGGACCTGAATTCATAATTTGTAGTGTCAATTTCATAGGTGGAAAACATTATGTACCTAATTATGGAATCCAGGTACTAACGCTATAAGTAGTAGGAAAGCTCAATCAGAATGCCCTGATGATAGAGATGGAAAAGGTAGCATATTAGGTACTTCGTTCTTTAGCAAGTAAAAGTCCAATCAGGTGCTTTCAATTGTTTCTGAATAGCTCCGAGTACCTATATAAACTATCATTTATTTTCTCCGATTTCAAATAAGTAGCATAATTGGTGAAACACAATCTGGGTTACTACGCTTGTATCACTAATCCCGAAGCCACTAAAGTTTAATTACCGTATTTCCTATAATAGTACGTCCCGCGTACTATTGAAACTGAGACCATTCAGACTGGCGTACTAATTTACTAATACAGACCCGCGTACTACCGTTTAAATACATGCAATTTGGACCCGCGTCTTATTCAAAAAGCAAGCGCGTTGACCCGCGTACTATTACATACCCGTATACTATTAGATATCGGCGCACTACTATAGGATATAAGTAACAAGCAACTAATCTTACCATTGCAATTCTGTACTGACTAGTGAGTCTCTTTAATCGTTGGGGATCAATTGCATACAGGTTTATACCTTGTTTGATGATAGATCGATCTTATCTAATAATTATGGCAACGAATCTTGTGGTTGCGGTTCCTTTGTAAGCTTAAATTATTTAGCTGAGCACGTTCACAACAAGTATGTAACAAAAAGAAATTATTTCGCTTAAAACGAATAGTATGCGGAAAGGTGTAAGTTTAGCATATGTAGGTAATTTCAAATTCATGTCGTCAGCATGAAAAATACGGCAAACACAGTTATTATTATGTTATCCACCTTCAATCGCAGAATCTGATCCTATTAAGTATTCTACATAGGTAAGTAAATGTGAAGAGCAGAAAAAATTAAAATTCATTTGTATCATCATTGTTGCCAACGAAGATTAAGTGGCTAAGTTTTACAAGGCACCGTACAACTTCCAATAATTCCACGCCTCTATTAATTCACTCAATCAATTCCCAGGGACGTTATTGCAATGCAATTATGATGGGTATAGTATAATCTCTCGCTTCCGTGAGCTATCTTATAACAACATTGTGAAAACTCTGTTTCACTCGTCAATACATAATAACTCACAACTAAAGAAGATCTGGGAACAGTTACTCTTTGTAGTATAGTATGAAGATTCCACAGTGTTTGTTTGTCTAATTAGGGTAGCATAGGACTATGTTTAAATAAGAAACTAGTTAGTAAAATGGATCATGTAATACAACAATTATATGTATCTGCAATAAATAAATAAATAAAAAAAAATAACATGAATCACCTGCTTATGAATGTACTATTTTTAAAGATTATGCATTCCTTAGTATTTCATGAATATAATTTCTTTATTACACCTTTTGAAATAAATAAAAGTAAAAAGGATGCTGGCAAAACTTATATAACTTTAGTAAACAAAACTCAAGAAATAAAATATGTAGGGTAAACACGAGTCATTGTGAATAACGGATATGTATGTTAACATTATGCATTGAAATCCAAAAGTGCAAAAAATATATTTTCGCATAAAACGCATAATTTGCAAAATAAATCACGAAAACGCATAATCCTTGCATAGTTCGCCTGAAACTAACAAATACCCCTTAAAGCAGGATATTTTGAAGACGTGGAAACTATGCAAATAAATTTATTTTTTAAATGTTATAGAAGACATAAAATTTTCGAAAAATGCAAAATTCTTGCATATTGTGTTTCGAAATGCATAATTTGTGCAAGAATAAAATTTTCAAAAAATGCATAATTCTTGGATATTGTGTTTCGGAATGCATTTGTGCATGAATAAAATTTTCAAAAAATGCATAATTCTTACAGAAATAAAAATTTTTTCGAAAAGTGCATAGGTAATTCTTGAATAACTAAAATTTTCGAAAAATGCACGATTCTTGCATAATGAAAATGTCAGAAACGCATAATTTGGATTGCCGTAATCATAATTCTGGGAGCCATTGCGGGAGTTTGAAATCACACTTTAACCAGAGTTCTAATAGACATTTTGGGAGTGCGTAATTCATAGTGATTACAATTACCCACGTTTGAGCTACAATTCAAGCCAAATTGATTGTTATTTAGATTTAGATTACAAGTATAAAAAACTAGAAGTTTCTCCAAGAAATTCTCCTACATTTAAGCCACGGTCACGGAGAAAGGCACAAGATTACCAACAACCATTGAGCTATTCAGCTGCCTTTCAATGTGCTTACTGGCGCTAATATCGAGTAATATAAATGATAAAAGTGGCTAATGCTAAGGTTCTGTCTTTGGTTCTGAATCAGAAGGTGTTCTGTGATTATGAAGTAGTTTCTAGTCTAGTTTCTAAGTTTCTACTGTGGTCTAGTAGTTAATATTTTGCATTCAGAGTTTCTGCGATTCTTGCAAATTGCAAATCCCAAAAGCCCCACAGAAAGATCGTGGTTGTGTTATTGTGCCAGCGTAGTCGTAGTGAAGGAAGACAGCCTTGTCTCAGTCTTCCACTCCTCGTTCACAGTGTGAGTGAGTAAGGTGCAGTGCTGCCATCCGCGTGTAGTGAAACGTACACCGGCGCCGGGAAATGGCCGCGACTAGGAAGATCTCGAATGTTGTTCTTCAGAATCCTTTAAATTTAAGATTATATCAAAATTTTAATAGATTTATATGTAGTAAAACATTATCTAATTCAAATACACAGTTTTTAAGATCGGACAGATGCATAACAGGTGAGTCTATTTGTTTCAACGGTGATTTTTGGATTCGTGAATACTTACGTACATACGTACCTATGTACAAACCTATTGTAATGTGAGGAGCAGACATGTGGGAAATTCAGTTGATAACAATTGCATCATCTTTTACCATTTGCGCTGTGGCATTTAGCATGTGCAATCATTGAATTGAATTTAAAAAAATTGCAAATTCTTATTACTACTATTGCTTGTAAGAATGTTCTAGAGACTTGTAATTAATTGTCGATGCTATTCAATCTTCGTTATGTCTATCATCTATATGTATCTTTCGAGTTAATCGATTGTTTAATATTTGATATTGGTTGATATTTCAATATATTTAATATCTGTATCATAACATTTAACATCTTTGCTATCTATGGTGTCCTGTCTCTGTATGGTATTGTATGGATGGTTAAAAGATTTAAAACGCAATTTGAGCTTACTGTTGACTTTTTTTTTATACAGATGTTATATGCTTTTTATATGAGCAATTATAATAATACCAACCAATTGCAAGTAATTTCATTAGTAATTAAAGATGTGCTTCGATTTATAAAGGTATTTTAGTGTCCGAGCAAACATGTTTGAGTTGTTTGTTTTTTATGAGTTAGGTGTGTACGCGTCACAAACACGTGTGATGTGTATTTTAATTAGTATTCAGAATTCAAGCACAGTTAAGTTGTAAGCCTTAAACCTTAAGACTTTACAGCTAAGTGAAGTTGTAATGCGTAATTATGAGATTGTTGCGGTTTTTGAGTTAGAGGAGAAGCGATAGTTAAATTATGATTTGTAGTGTAATCAATAAAATTACGCTGTTATTTAAGATACATTAGTTGTAAGATAAACCTTTGTCATGTTTACACTTTTGTTTTTTTTTCAGATGGTAATAATATCTTTCTCAACAGAATATTTCCTATATTAAATGTTTATACAACGAAATCCATACATACATCGTCGTTCTTAAGCCAGAAGAAAAATTACTATGAGGTACTCGGTGTGCCTAAAAATGGAGCTGCAAAAGATATAAAGAAAGCGTATTATCAGCTCGCTAAGAAATATCATCCTGATACGAATAAAAGTCCTGATGCAGCCAAGAAATTTCAAGAAGTCTCAGAAGCTTACGAAGTAAGGAATGTTTTCATCAACATCACGTTATTTGGCCTTATGAGTATTGTGGATCGCATGTTTTTGATGTGAACGAAAGCTATGAAATCTCTGATTGCATCATTTTAAAGGCTTCTACCGTTGGTTTTTACGTACCGTACAGTAGCCATTGAATTTGTATGGGAATTCTTTTCTTTTTGGGTAGTTGTCTAAAACAAACTAACCGCATTAAATCGAGCAGTTCTATACTTTTACAACTTAAATGTTCTTAAAATAATATTCGAAATGCCATAATATTTATGCAAGGATATAGCGGCAGTGCAGAATGAAAATCCGCAGATTGCAATTTGCTTTTATAATGAAAGCAGCCAGATGGCTATGGAATCACACTGAAATCTGGAGATTTTCATTCTAATAGCAAAGTACAATCTAGGCGATTTCATTCTTCACTGATGATATTATTTTATTATGCGAATATTTAAGATTATTTGAAATCCTCATGTTTAGGATGTTAAATGATTGCAATATTTAGGTATTGAGCGACGAAACGAAACGACGGGAGTATGACACATGGGGTCAAACATCGGAGCAAATGGGGCGTCAGGGCCACTCTGCTGGTGGGGCACGAGCTGGATTCGGTGGTCAGCAGTCATGGAATTTTCATTCGAATATTGATCCTGAAGAATTATTTCGTAAAATATTTGGGGATGCTGCCTTTAAGCAAAATCCATTTGGGGGTGCCCGTGAAGAAGATTTTGCGGAGTCAGTTTATGGCTATGGTGCTGCACAAGAGGTGAGCTTATTTTTTTCTGCTAGTTTCTTTGGGTTACTTTAGTCTTCGTCTACTTTAAGATCAGTGTGTTAGTTGGAATTACTGAAGAAGTAACGCCTTTGTTTATTTAGATTGTCATGAATCTGACATTTCAACAAGCTGCAAGAGGAGTCAACAAAGACGTGAACATCAATGTGACCGACACCTGTCCGAAATGTAATGGTTCTAAATGCGAATTAGGAACACGGCCGGTGAAATGCGAGCCTTGTAACGGTACTGGGATGGAAACAGTTGCCACAGGTGAGGTTATTTTGTAGTTGCTTTCTATAAAGCTTGTGTATATTAGGAACATATATAAATTGTTCCTCAATCATGATTACTATCGCTATAGGGCCATTCATCATGAGGTCTACTTGCCGTCATTGTCGAGGGAAGCGCCAGATTATTCAACATCCTTGCAATGAGTGTGAAGGAAAAGGAACAGTTGTCCAGAGGAAAAAGGTTACGGTCCCTGTTCCTGCTGGTAAGACTTGATTAACCAGGAAAGCCAGATGTAAATTCGATCAATTAGTGCTAGAACAAACCTATCAGTATAAGCGTGTTACTTGATACTTACTAGGTGTGGAAGACGGACAAACGGTCAGAATGCCACTTGGAAAAAAGGAAGTCTTTATTACTTTCCGGGTAGAGCAATCCGATTACTTCCGCAGAGATGGATGTGATGTACATTCTGACGCAACTATATCTCTATCGCAAGCTATTTTAGGTGGATCGACCAGAGTTCAAGGAATTTATGAAAATCTCACAGTGGACGTAAGTTTGAATCGGTTCCTTAAATTTCGTGTGCATTCATCGATATTTGTTGAAGTGTACATTGTTATTCGTGAGTAATTCCATATGCTAATTTTGTCGATAATCTCCAGATTCCTAAGGGGACATCTTCACACACAAGGATACGATTGAAAGGAAAGGGCATTCGTAAAGTTAATGGTTTTGGGTATGGTGATCATTATATTCACATACGGATCAAGATGCCTACAAGGCTCACGAAAGAGCAAGAGGATATTATACGAGCGTATGCCGAAACAGAAAAAGATACACCTGGCACAGTTTCCGGGGTGGAAACTAGTAAATCTGATAGTGGTAAGTTAAGTATGTTCTCCCAGTTAAAAGATAATATTTTTTCCTTGTTTGGAAAACGGAAACAAGATGAACAATGATAATTCTATCCGTGTAACAATAAGGAACAGAGTACAGTGCTGCACAAGCACGGCAATTGCGAGCTGCTAATGAAGACTAACGAGTGCTATTAAAGTTTATTAATTGAAAATGAAATCATGGATTCCGCCTTGAAACTTTTACTGTGCTACCAGCAATTTCCATGGTTGATTGGTTTTACAGCCATCAACCATCGTCGTTGAAATAATAACTGTTGTTAATGTTTAATTGTGGAGTGGTGATCCTAAAGTATATAAAATACACCGATAATAATTGTTATTACGACGATTGTTTTTAAAGCTTGTAACTAGTAGTCATTCTACATAGAGCTATACGTTTATCACACTTAAAGCAAATCCATACACCTTATACTGTGTACCACATTTTTATGTACTGCTCAAGTATTAAATTGTTTTGCGAAATACATACATACTATGCTGCTCAGTTATTAAATCTTATTTTCGTGTAAAGTGTAGTCGTTAATTTTCATATCATCGAATCGAATATTTCGAATGGAAAATGGAATGGATTGGCATTACAAAATCGGAATAATTTTTAGTTTTTCGGTTTACATTGCATGATTGACCGTCAACTAAACGTTTGTCTCTATCAATATCAGTGATTTGTATGTGTTTGGTTTGCAACAATCGTTAAGTTCTGTTAGATAGTAGATAGATATGTTAGGAATAATTAGTGTTCAAGTATATCTGTCTATCTACCTTATTCTGTGATTAAGGGAAGACTTGATTAGTTGCTTGGGATGTATTCATCTTTAGTTGGAATCCATGGCTTCCACAGCGGATAAGATATCATTTCTGAATGGCTTTAAAAGTTAAAAGAACTAACTCATTGTGATAATTTTCTGTTTTTTCCATTTTTTTAATTTATAATCTGTTCGTTGCAGGGAAAGCAGAAACAATCTAGTAGCAGTGAGGACTTGGCTTACGTGATATTTTTTGACTGTGGAAGAACATATGGAAATTCTATCATCAATTTTCTCTGGTGCTGACTGATCGTCTCTTTTTCAAATCTTTTCACCTCAACATCATTATTTTTCTGCCTATTTGTATCAATAATTTAGCAAAAATACGGAACATCCTCATACAATACTGACACGAGATGCAGTAGTAAAATTGATTCGCTCGTTTGAGTTCTAGTATTACGTGCATTTTGTTACGTGAACAATGGAGTAACACTTAAAGTGCATCTCTGCCTGTTCTTTCTTCCTTCTTTTTTATTTGTTTGCCGAACCGTGTGTGAATTCGATCGTATGGGAGCGCAGTGCTTACATAAAATAAACAAGTCAAATGGCCACTAGAGTGAATAATGTTTTGATATTTTTTGTAAAGAAATATGTAGTCGTTTTATTATTGTTTGAGTTCGAATTGAGTAGTTCTTTGGTAGACATTTGGTGCAAATCAGGATCATCTGTCACTTACTTAATTAATTCAGTAATAGTGAAATATCAATTTCTAGGTATTTAGAATAGGATATATTATTACTTTGTTTCAAAGACAACGTGAATCAAAATAAAGTTTAAGTCATTGTTCGAATGTGTTTATGAATTGCAAGTTTGAGAATTTGTTGTTAAGTTATAGGTATTTGATATTAAAACGTAGAGAGCAGAGAATTTCGATGCTTACATAACATACCTTATATCAAATCGCAAGTAGTCTATCATATTTATCGTGCATATACATAGTACAATTTTGAATTATTCGTCGTTCGCTTGACAGTGCGGACATTGTTATCAAGAGAACATGTACACAAATACCAAATACCATGCTCAAAATTATTAACGTTGCTTACTACTTTACTACCACACCTACCGAAGATACGTATGTGTAATAACTGTATCCTCTCAGTTTTTACCTTGAGATCGTGTACGTAAAAGAAATGTGAATAAAAAATGTTATTTTTAAGTATAAATTCTCTATCTACAACAATGATGATACCGAAGAATTAATAATTATTGGCCTCATTTATTGTGACATGGCTTGATGGCATAGCATTTGCATTCCATTCCTGAATACATCTTTTATATGTATATCTACACTAATCGTATTATTATTTGTCCGTTTGTAATTACTTGGGATTTGTAAGTATATATTGATATATAATACATAATTATACTAATAAACTAACAAAGTGCATACACACATTGAAAAATCTTTACAAGTAGGTAAGACCGGAATTCTGTTTTACCGACCCTAGAGTGTCCACAAAGGCATTTGTAGAAAAATTCTACTGACATGAGAAATATTCCATATATAACTTAATTATCACAAAAAAGGTGAAATTTTACCGCATTTATGCTTTGACCCGTACATACAAATACCGATATATTACCTACACATATTCTGTAGTCCCTAATTCTACACTCGATCATGCTAATTTTCTGAGCGTGTATGCGAATCTACTACGGTTATAGATGAGCAGTGGAGTTGTGAAGTGGAATGACTGAAGTGAGGAAGAAAAGAAGATGCTTCGGTATGCGTTGGATTTGGTGGTAAGAATGAATCGGACGAGGACTGCGAAAGGAAGCGGAAATGGGAGAAAGTGTTTTTCGGTGCGACATGCGTTAGTTGATTTTGAAGAGAGCGCACGGAAGTATGTATGGGAATGTGGAATTGCCGGTTAGTAAAAGTAAAAGGAGGCCGGAGGGTTTCCGCATAGTAAATGCATTTGAAAAGGAGAATGAGATAAAAGGAGGAAAACGGAAGTGGAATCAACACACATCTACAAAGCTGTCTTGTCTTTGAAAGATTTCTTCGCTTTCTCCGAATTGCTGTATTGTCATTCGATTGCGATTACCATTGAATTGAATTGCATTTGCTTTGAGGAAAAAGCCCAGAACGACTTTCTCCGTACGCCGCGACCTTACGCTCATGGGATGGGCTAAAAGTAAAAACTACTACACATTTACTACAATCATTCATCCACCAGAGCTTCGATCAACAACACCAAATCCCAAGCACTGCATTCACTCAATTCACTGTACATTGTGAGTTTGTGAGTCGTGATCCTGTGATCTGACAGACATTTACTCTTTGTATTGTACATGACTTTGGCTGTTGGCTTGCTAGTGGGTCTACTAGTGTGGTGTAGAGCACTGGTTCTCAATTCGCATCCTCAAAGTCAGTCATCGGTGTGCTATCGGTTCGGTATCTGTAGTGTCTGTTCTATTATTGTGCCCACAGATTCTTATTCATTATTCTTCTATTCTTCATCCATCCGTCGGCTCCGTTTCCTTCTCCAGTGTAGTTATCAATTCGTCACTTTAGCTCCTGTGAATGTGAATCATCCCGATAACGATACGATTACGATTACTGCTTATTGATGAATAATGTTTAACCAATCTCTACTGGTTAGTAGCGGAATTGATTTCACTCAATAGACTCGCCTGTCCTGTCTTGTCATGTCCTGGTCTGTCCGCTTTCCTGTCGTCTTCTTTGAGATAGATGGAACAGTAAAGTAATGTAAGTAGGTATATCATTCATCATTTAGTTGGCAGTTGG
>JAAXYX010003738.1:0-13671 GCA_036851915.1 Ptenothrix huangshanensis | reverse complement strand
CAGGTGCGCAAATAGTAATAGTACAATTGGGCCTCACCCAGTATTTTGCGTTTAGTTCAAAACTTTTGGGTTTGCTGGCTGGGCCAGTATGTACTTGGAATTCTAATCCAATCTTACAGTATGCGCCTACCCTACGACTAGTTTTGTCATCATCAGATTTACATAAATGTGAATGTTAGGTAATTTTTATCACGCCTAATTGACAGTGGTGATTTTCTTTTATGACTAAGCCATATTCAGCTTCACTTGATGCTTTCACATTAACAAGCGATTCTATTTAGCTCTCTATCGCTAATGATTCGTAATAATAATAGGTACAGAAACAGGACCCAACAGACCTGCACATAATATTTTCAAGCAAAATTAAACGTTTCGTGACTCAAAAACAATTCTACGTTTCTTAAAAAATTTAAATGCTTAATGTATGACATAAATTTCCTTGAGCTGGAAATCCTTTTATGTAACTGACGAAAGTCGAGTAACTGGTAGGATTGAAGTGTACAACTTTTTTACCTCACATCAGATGAAACTCTATTTTTACAGTACATGCTATGATGCTATGTCCGACGCTACTTAGAAAAAACATACAACTTCAAGTGTATTATTTACTGCATGAAACCCTTCGTGTAAAAAACGTTCCGAATATTGAGGAAATAATCCATAGACTGAGACTGAACTCCACGAAAAAGTAATAGAATTTTATGATTGAATTCAGTTACATACCTGGTTCTTCCTTGGGCATGAAGGATGCGCCCTGAGAAATCTTCAGCTGGCTAGGACTGGTGGGAAAATCAACTGAAAAATAATAACACAAAAAGCTGAAATCTTCTGTGCATGCTGTATGTATAGAATAGTCACGTAAAACCGAGCCTACATTCCAAAGGCAATTGAGCCACCAATAACAGGAGTATGGGAGTCTATTACACTGCGGAAATTATTTATTTATTTTTGTAAGTATTTGATGAAAACTTATACACGATACAATATTACTCACAAAGAAATTTCGAGAACGCAGACGAACATGTACTTTACTGAAGAAGACTAAACCTCCCACTGAAGGCATTCTTACACAAGCAAAATATTGAGTGTTACGAAAGCGCTTAAAATAATATTTCATGCCCTACATGATACAACAATTAAAGTCTATATAAACGTTGATTTAAAACGAACTGACGAATAAGCACTCTCTTGTATGTACTTATAAATGCGAATACGAATATATAACTATATTATATCTGTAAAGAACCAAACAAAACCTTTGAAACCATCAATTAAATCTTTATTTATTATCTCGTAGTCAAATCGTTACTTTTACTTTTAAACAACAACGTGTTGTGTGTACTACAAGAACTAACAACATCTTTCTAATTCTTTTGCAGTGTACTTACGATTCGAATTCTTTAAGAGTGAAACATAATCATGTAAAAATTTCAAATCCAGAATGTGAACCTGATTTCCCTCCCACAACTAAACCTTCAAAGGATATCCCTGCAATTGAATTATGTAGCTTACTGGCCATAAAATGTCTGAGCCTGAATAAAACACTTGTCTAATCGCATAATCAAATAATTGGCACTGAAAAATAAAGGAATCAAGATCCGTTACACATTTAAACAAAGGAAATAATAATAATGATGTGAAGATACCATTAAACCACAGTTAACAATGGACTTAGGGGTTGAGGTTTATGTTTATGATTACAGTCACTTGTGACTGTACCCATAGTGCTAATGCTAGACGACGTGCGGAAAACAAAAGGAGCAATTCCAATTGGAATTTATTGACTGAGGTTCCTATTATAATGAACGCATGCATTTAGTTTAGAAATTAGGTATGTTAATTCATACCGGTAGGAGGTTTGTAGGCTGCTCCAGGCTGTAAGCTAAGTTGCAAGCGGTCTTCATCCATTTCGAAATCGTTTATTTGAACCCGGACACTTGCAGATTGACCATGACCTTTTCGTCTTGACTCCGAACCTGCCTCATCAACTGGATTGTTCCCAACTCCTATCCTCGAACCTCCAACAGCGTCAACAGCTGATTCCACAACAACGCCTTGATTATCAAATGCTAACTCGTTGTCGTTGTCGAAGCTCAGATTCGACAGCGTATCCTACAATGTATGTAGAGTTTGACACACGTTATAAATACACACGAAATGATTCACGGTAAAAATCTTGAGCTGACGAAGATGAACTCACAATGCACCGAACCGGATTAAGGTAATTAATTATGTAACTTATTAATAGACTACAGGCCGTAGACAGTTGGACTTACTCAAACTGTGCGAGCGACCGATAAATATGTATCACAGAGAACATTTCAAACTCATTACCAAGTCAAATATTTTAGCCACAAAACCTACTTATCGTTAGTTAGTAATCGTAAGTAAGTTGCAATCTGAGAGCTTGTCGAGTCACTTTATTCATAAAGCTGCTTTGCTCATCACACCTGATCATGCACACAGAAGCCACACAGATACACTTATTCAAGCGTAGCTCTAATTCCGTTCAAATATGGGTTCACTCTCCACATCTAAAAGTCATGTTGAACTACATATACGAAAATAATGTTCAATGTTGTAAATGCAAACGAGGGTAGCCAGTTGTTTATATGACTTTCAATTATCTTGTAAGTGTTTCTGTCGCCAGCGAACAAATTTGTATACAACTTAATATTAAAATCTACACTCTCGTAAAATTTAATTTCCTGTCGTCACTTCTTAAAAATTAAGATTTAAAAAAATGAAACCGTTCAAATTCTAATGGAATCATTGAAATTCCATGCGAAAAAAAAACAACTTAGAACTTGTGTGACAAATCAACAAGTGCCTTTGTAAACACAAATTTGATATTGCGATTTGGTGCGAACAGATCAGATTAAATGGTTCAATTTAAATATCGATTTCCACGATTTTTTTCCGCTTGACTGTAGCACATCGTTAATAGTTAAAATTATGATAGAAGACACTGTCTAGTGCCGACTGCCTGCTGAACCATACAATCTTCAATCCTAGCAGTATAACTTTGAGATAAACTTTAAGGTCTGGGCACGGCAGGCAGACTAGGTGAGTCAGGTGAGTGAGGGGCAAAAACGCAATGTCTATACGTCTCTGTCATTTCCCTACGCTGAGTTTTTCATCGTTTCTTCTCTTGAGTTTTTAGTGTTCAGTGTGTAACAAGATTTGATAGTATGTACATAGCTGCATTTGCTGTTATCCGACGAGTGGAGACTGAGAGTACAATGATTGTGTTTAACTTGCATCACAGTATATATATAAAGGTGAGTAATACATACTCTTAATGTTATACTGCGAAAGGCCCTGAGGCTAAATTCAACGATACACATACACTATCTACCTATACAATTATTTCTGCCTTCAAGATAGATATATCACCGCAATTTACCTCTTAGAGAGTAACTATATCTATTTTACTATCTTCCATAGCTCTACGCACGTATCAACTTGGTCAGGTAAATTCTGTAGCTGGGAGAATTTATTATGCACAATTTATCATTAGATGCACAACGTACTTGACTACATGGAGAAACAATAAAATAATAAGTACAGTGTGAAAGATCTGAGACAACTTCAACTTCTCTTACTACTTGCTTTGTACTACTCATTCACACAACGACTTTCAAACATGATAGACTGACTAGAATATCTGCAAATGCAAATTTGAAAATGGGAAGAGCATTCAAATTAAAATAAAAGCTTGGCATTTTCCATATGGCTGTTGTTGACTGAAGGTTAGTTTATTATTATTTTGCTGGGGAAGAACGAAGAACGTGCGAATCGTGTGGTAAGTGCAGGAAAAGGTTCACATAGAAATCCGCTGTGCATCAAATATACCTTTGTGATGCTACATTAAGATATGCAGCTGAGCTGGTCATGATGTGAAAATAAATAAGGATTCCGAAGTTGGAAATCTTTCTATAGAATTAATGGAGACATTTTATTAGTCACGTTTAATGATACTCATGAGCCACGGCTGATGGCGATGATGATAGTCATTTCGTTGTAATTAATAAGACGACAAATATGCCAATTTTTTTTATAAATACCTTCAATTCTTGCTACATATTAAACTGTAAATCACTATGTCGATTGCAATATATTCAAAATTAATTAAAAGTATGATTTAATTATGCAAATGAAAATGAATGTGGTGCCAACGTGCAGTTAAATTGGCACGTATCATCAACGACAAAATTTTAGAGATAATTTGATATCTTGTGGGATATAAATTATATGACTTGTCGGATTACCAAAATGCCATTGGGAATTAATTATTTGCGGAGTATCTACCTTCTTAGGCATCCGTTGCAAGCAGCTTTAAAAGCTCTTGTCCATACACACATGCCAACTTAATTATATAATTATATCTTAACTTCTAAGGCTGCATATACATATTTGCATATAGACCAAATCAACAAAAATGAAAATCATACTCCTTTCTCTGACGAGCAAACAAAACATTCTAGAAGCACATGTGAAAAAATCTCTATTGAATGATTCAGTTGCTCATAGAAGATTCGAGTTTCATTATTTTTGGTGTCTGTGAGCTGTCAAGTAAGCTAAGAGACCAGGAGAAATTTTTTTTTATTATTATACCCTTGTCAAACCAGTGAAACTCAAGAGTAGTTGTTGTAATATGTAGCACCCATCAAAATCAGGATGGCATCACGTACCTGTTTTGTTCAGATTAAGAAGCTGATGCCAGAGTTTGTAATCAATAAAAAATAATATATCAAAGGTCATAATTATTTATTCCTTGATTTTTTTCTCTATGATTATTTATTGTTTGCAGACAGACGAACAGTAAATACAAACTACTTATAAGTGTAGGCGTATTAAAAATGTTAAATACATTTAGAATATCATTTTTCTTAATGGGCAATTAGGAAACTATTTGCTTCTTTGCTTAAATCAAATGCTTATTTCGTTATAGATGACGAACGTACATTCATCTTACCAAGTGTATTTACTTTCATTAAAAACTACCATCCAGAATTGTAAAACTCTCGCCATTCAGTTTGCACAGCACATTGCATTGCACGTACAAATACAATGTTTATAGCTTCTCAGCGATTTATTATTGTTGCCCACGTTAAAACTTTTATGACTTGTGTGTAAAGGATATAATTTTTTAACATTAGAAAAGTAAACTGCTACAACACTGCAATCCCGTAAATGGACGGTAAAAATTAGCTGTGAAGATTAAATCACAGCTGGATAACATGAGCGAAAGGTGACTATTAGAGAGTCAACTGATCATCGACAATGTTACTTCTAAAGAGAAAATACATTGGAGAGGTCTTCTTATCCTCTAAAATCTAAGCTATATAATTACCTATAATATATTTGTGATCGGCAGTCAGAAAAGGTTATAGAGGAGTAAACTAAAACGTCTCCCAAAGTAATTTGCGAGCTGTTCAATCATGGGTAAATTCAGAGAAATAATTTTTTGCGCTTCGTCTAAGGTTTAAAAAATTAGAGCAAATCATTGATAAAAATTGCTTTGTAATATAAAATTAGAACATAGTTGACACGAGCTCTATTAACTTCACCGATCGGATGACAATAGAGACACGACTCTTTTGCTACTCGTAATGAAATTTGTGCTCTACAATGCGTTTCTCTCTAGGAGCACACACCTTTTAACTTGTTCTAGTCTCCCATGTCATGCAAAGAGAGTGATTTCAAGTTTTTCTGTTCACATTCATCATCCGTCCAGTCTCAATACAAATTATTTTCTCCCCTACTATCATATTATATTATATTGTATTATAATTTAAATAACAATTCTGACTTACCTCACAAAGTAAATTGATCCCAACAACTCAACAGCTGATGAAAATCATCGCTAAGTAAATTGTATTGTATTGTATACTACTGAGGAAAATAAGATTAATAGCAAATTGGTGAATGTGAAGCAAATTCGTCTCACCAACCAACCATTACTGCAAGGTGATCGTACACTAGTCAGCTTGCTACTATGTTCAACAAAATCTCCCTGCTCAGGTGATATCGGTAGAGATATAGAGTAATTGCAAGCTCAAGATTAAATTACATTATTGTGGGAGCATCCATGAAATGAAAGAAGAGTATATAGGAGTACGAAGTACGTGACATGCAGACTGCAATAAGTAATGCAATACAATATACTTTCCATGAACATTGCGTTATATAGAATAACAATCTACAAATGGATTAAATGGATTTCTCCCATAAATTAATCACGGAATCAAAGGATCAAAATGATTAGTGGCATTCAATTTGCATCAAGATTTTTCGTGGGCACAGTGAAATTAACACGAAACAGTTATACTAGTCTTATGTCTTATCTTAAAAAATATTGTGGAAGTAAACCAACTAATTACTGTAGCAAAGCAAAAAATAAACCAAGCACTGATGGTGGAGTTGGACATTTACTTATTACATATAGGTATACGCACATCTCGCAAAAGGACCTATAAGAGCTATGATAGCATTAAGGCTATATTATAAAAAAATAATTGTTCCACCACACCGTTATAAACCGCCAATTCATTCACGCCAACAAAATCATAAAATCGACCTTAGTTTAGTCTAATGTCAATCCATTTTTTCCATTGAATTCCTCATTGGACATCAATTTACTAATGTCTAGCGTAAAACTGTGATTTCTCCCACTGAGTAACTGAACAGTTCAAAATGCCTCAACACCAATTATTCTATTCCATATAAAGAAAGCTAGTGGGCTTTATTTGTGTATCGACGAAAAAATCTAACAATAACGTAAATAGCGTACCAAAATCCACACTGAGAGTTCGTCTTTCAACTCAAACTTTGAACAGAAGAGTAAACAATACGTTTTTACCATTACTTTATCCTTACCTCTGAATCGGAGCGACCCTCTCCCATTGTTGGTGTATCTGCTTGTGCATCAGCCCATGATGACTCGCTCACGCTTATATCACTCATGTCACCGTCAGGCCTGGAAAACCAAGTCATTCTATAAGGTATTTACATATTTATGCTCTTTTGAGTTTACGAGTGAGTCTGCATTTGCAGGCTTATTTTAAAGTGTTTTATGCATCTCAGCACACGACACGATGTGATGCGATACGATGGTCTTACTTTTACATACATACATATGTTGGTATTTTGGATGGTGCTAGAAATGCAAAATGCAAAGTTTGTCTGTCACTACAACATAATTCCCTCCAAAAAGTATTCCAACTGTACGCATTTTAAGTGGATGTTCATGTATACACGGAAAAATACAACCACTTACTGGATCTATACGAGAGCCTACGCGAATAGATTTAACCAAGTATGAGAAATTCTGACTTGTAGAAGACCTACAAATCACTTCTGGTAAATACATCTGACACTACCATCATACTTATGACCGAAACCATGCCACCATTCGTAAGCAACTTAACATTTAATAGCATTACTGACATTCAATGGATATGATAAGAATTCTTAAAATGTAAGGCATGAGGTTAAGTCCCTATCCATTTTCTGATATTTGAATGAAATAAAGTCCACATTTTTAATTCTTATGTGTTCTATCCGTTCGAGTGGTGCTTTCACACGAGACAAAGGTGAGGGTGAATACAGCGGTCTAGAATCAATTAGCTGTACTTACATATATGCACATGCACAACGTCATCCTCACATTTTTGTCATTGTACAGTTCATATTAGGCTTGAAGTCACCCACATCCTAGGTGTGTATATGCATTTTCTAGATTAGTTTACGTACCCACTTTCCAATACTTACAAATAGTCCTTGCGAGATTTTAATGCAGAGTTTCACGAATCGTTTTTTATTATCCTCCTACAACTATTCGAATGGTGACAGCACAGTGGAGTGCTAACACACAGCAACTTTTCATAATCACGATACGATGCAGATGCGACCAGCTTATAACGTCTTAAGGCCATTGTGATTAATACGTAGGCCGTTATACCTTGCGACAGAAACAAATGATAAAATGATTGAATGAATCCATAACTTGCATCAACAATCTTATGAAAAGATAACGCAGAATAACTTGGATGAGGATGAGGATAAATCGAGGGTGATGCAAAAAAAATATTTTAAATTCATTGGAATATTTGCTTCTACAATGTTAAGGGAGATGAAATGCGACAAGAATGTGCGTAGGCAAGATGCATACTTCATACACATTCCTTTCATATGTGAGGGATGCAAAACAGCAGTTATTCAAGACAGAATTTGAATGATTATCTTGTCACTCCTGTATGCCAGGCATTAACAAGTTTAATCAAACAAATGTCTACTCACAAGATTAACAACTTGAACAGAAACAGACTCTAGACATTTTGGGAAAGCATATTAAGTATACTAGATGGGTGACATGGAGTGAAGTTATATTCTAATAAAGTTAATTTTATTACTTCATACTGAAAACGCGAAGGTAATGTTCAGCTTTGTTAAGCAGCTTGAAAAATAGTTCCCCTGATGCATCATATTATTTTTTTTCCTGTGTATTACACTGTTTTAGGGAGAAATCGATAGTAATACGGTAGGCAAAGTAGACCAGTTGGAGCTTGGAGTAATTTGGTAAGCATAATAATGTATGATACTACCAATTAGTTAGTATCTCTCCCCTGGCGCTATTCACCTTGTAATAATTACCACCGAACCAACATATTACAGTTAAGCTTTAGCGAAAGGCCATTTTGTCAATGAAATACCACCCACAAACCGTTTGTTGTGATGTCATTACCGACAGAAGAAAAATACCTCTCCTGAGTAAATACAACCTTTCTGGTTAGGCTTCTTACATAAAGTTCTAAACAGTAAATTAACTGGGCATGGAACGCTTTAAGTTCTTGTTTACTTACATTTCAGTGAAACATTATGAAATGATGATTAACATTGGCACTCAAATTCAACCCATTTAGCATGTAGTTGGTTGCATACGAAATTTATTGACTTGAGGCCCGGAGCAAGGGAGACTTGACAATCTATGCACATTTATTTATTGCTGCCATTTGGAACGCCATATAAGATGCAATTAGGTCATTACGTTGAAAAATATTTTCAGCAACATTTTTAGTATTGCAAAACTTTCATGTTGTAAACCCGAATAGTGATGTTCGTTATCTCCCACTAGACTAACCACTTATATGTAGATACCGAAAATAATTATGGTTTCCGTTCTCTACTTTTAGTGTGTGTTTATGTCTGCCTGAAACCGCGTATAGCCATAAAGTTAAGCAGCCGCATATGTATCTCATTGCATTGGCTGTCAATAGTAAATTAAAAACAATTATTGTTAGCTTTAACATGTGTTTCACTTACCGTTCGACGCTCATGTTAACCAATTGAATTTGACACTTGGAATGGTTTAGAATTCTATTTGCCACAGGTGATCTCGTGTCACGCACAAACTTTCTGTTCTGGTATTCTCTTTTCAAAGTTTACCGTTGAATTTTTAAATACAGTTTTTTCATGTGTTCCACTAATGTTTAGAGCAATTATTGTAACACGCACATACCGTCAGACTTGAGTGTATGTATCTAATTGTTTTTGTCACATTGTTCGTGAGAAAACAAAATTACTCCGGTAGAAATTAATCCCAGTAAAGCATCATTTGAGAAGACATCGGATTTAGAGATAGAGATCTTTACGATGGTGGCACTAGAGTAATTATGTGAACCACAGTAACAATATGTTTCCTGTTACATCGTTGTCAGTAGTTTCCTCTGAGTACAGGAATACAAGAAATGTTGCCCCGCGACCAACCCATTTATCAATAGTTTCTATCAACTGTTGAACAAACCTAGGTACCTACCTGTACATCACTGCGCGCAATGAAAAGCTCGTCTATAAAAAATGAGCAAATTAAATATGGATCACAAGGAAAGCTGACTTTGTGCCCGTCAATAATAAAGCCGAATAGAATAGGCAGAGTTGGTATAAATATTTGCAAAGTTGGTACTGAAGTAGCTGTAGTTGGAAGTTTCGTGGACGAAATAAACCGTTTAAAATGTTTATCTCTATATGAATGTCAACTTCTTGAGCGGGCGTATAATATTTTTGAGCTGTTATTTTAACTTTATAACAGCTTCATGAACTTCTCATTTGATGAAACTGTAGAAGGACGAGGTTACAGCTGCACTGAACTTTAATTTGCATACAATGTAGTGGATCAAAATAATTTTTATATTTTGGGATGAGCAGCCTTCAAATTGTGCCCCGAAACTGTATACAATAAAATAGGTATCTAGGAGATTTACTCCACCCAATAGGTTTCTTACTTACTCCTGTCATTCAAAGTAGCAATGAAAGTTGTGATTCAAGAACTACATACCGCAATTAAAATACAGAATTTATAAATGAACCTTATCAGTAGTAAGTTTATAGCTGTAAGCACACTAATCCAATGTGATTTAGAGCCTGTGTACATACAAGTTTAACTTTCTACGATGTTACAACTCAAAAAAGTCTTATTCATAGGCAAAGGTAAGCGAAACAGATATTCCAGTTTCAACCACTAACGAATTATTTTATCAGTCGTAAATTATCGAGCATTACTGTTTTACAGTTACCGTATTTTGCACTGTTTGGATTGAAAACTAGTGATGGTCGACGGCTTGATCTCTGTGCATAAGACTAAATTGTGGTATTTATTTATTTATTTCTCCATTCACATTCACACATGAAGTAGAAAGGTCAGCTCAATGTCCTAAAAAGTTGTGATTTGTAGCATTGGCGAACTTAGTTCTGGTTTTGGTATAAACACACCGACTTTGTAATTGGAAACTGGTACAGTTTGACCTTGACTTACACATATACGCGAGATGTTTGCTCGTGATTAAAATATTCCAATGACACGCTAGTTGATTTAATAGAAATTCATAGCCCCAAAGGAATTTTTGACGAAAACTATACCACAATGTGATTCACGAACGTTGAGTGATAAAAACTAGTGCGACACAACGTGATCGCTATGTAAACCATGTATATCCTTTGCTCACGTCAGGCAAACATATGCTCCGAGGATGCTGCACAGTGTACAGTGAAGGATTTGTATATAGGCCAATGATCGATTGAGCATGTCTTTGTTAGCAATAATAGAAAATTGTCCGTAACACACAACCAACTGATGTTGGCATTGCTACTTAAAATGCTAGAACTAATTGAATGTTTTACAAATATTTGTGTCCGTGCGGGCACCACCCGTCTGTACTATGTATACCTAGGGTTTAATAACTAGTTAGGTAATTTTCTATATTCTTTCACATTATAGCCCTACTGCATGGATCCTCGAAAAATGTGGAATGAAACAGGAGTCCGAAATCTTGAGGAAACCGAAACGAAGAATCTGCTTCACTACGTCTCACGTTGCCTGGATATGAACATGCGTAAGTTTCGGAGTTGGATCGATTCAATGTAATCCCAAGGGAGCTGGCACAAAAGGCGCCATCAAATGTTTGGCAATCTTAAAACCCACCCGTTCGTTTTATCGGAGGTTTTTATCATTTATGGTAAGTAGACTGGATTTCGCAACCCACCCTCAAATCCTTTGCGATGGCGCCATTTGTGTAAACTCCTAAAATCCTCGTCCTTTGTCGCTTCCGCACATAATTTTCCCCCGAACTGCCGACGCGGGAAAATCGTCATCTGTAACTATCCATGTGCGGCATTATATTATGCGGTTTATTTCCCTGCACATAATTAAACAAGAATGACAATGACAGCTGCGTCAATCATCACTAAATCTTGAAATTATATAATAGTCATGCATAAACGATGTGTTGGCGGTGGTGAGGAATGAACCGTTACTTGTGTACATGCTGGCGTTTATGATTACCATTACTCTTGGTCATTACGAATGAAATAATCAAGTGGAGGAGTTTTTTTTACATTATTTTACGAGAAGTATATTCCATCGCTGTGTCCAAGGGTCATTAATTTGCAAGTTTGCAATGTTCACTTCACGTATTGTAGGTTATGAGCCTTTCTGCACATTCAGTACATTCACATTTACGATTATTGGTTCCTTACCGCTTTCCTTTATAGATATGATTCATCGACATCTATTAGCTGCTAATAATACGGTCTCACCAACGCTCAACGATGTACATAGCTGAGCAAACCATTTTTTGCTTAACAAAGTATACATTATAGACCGATGGTTTGGTTACTACAAGACTTTTGAACTCTCTTTTGCATAATAAGCCATACAGACAACGGGACAGCGTCAACCTTTGGACTCTCAGAATAACATGATATACCAAGGTGTATAATTACATACAAAATATTATAAGTTTGAGTCAGGCGTGACTGTTGAAACATAATATTCAATGAAAGTTACTACTACTCCTTCAGTCCTCACTGATGTTGGAGTTGGAATTTTAAATGCTTCAGGGTGAGTAAATGTCCGCTGACGTTCAGGTCTATTTTGTGGTTAAACCAGGAATAGATAAGATAACTGAAAATAAATAATAATAATGATGTATTGCCTTCACGTTCGAATACATTTATTGCCGTAAATATTGATTCATCATGCAGTAACTACGTACGCATTCACGTATTTACTGAAATGAGACCAAAATCAGCAAAAAGTTGTCTGACCAATACTAGGTAGTATTCAAATTCGAAGTTTCGAAGTTTCGTTTATCGTTAAAAAACTGGCCTTATACTTTGGACATATAGAGCGTAAGTACAACAACATAAGTGACTCAACCATTATTGCTGGAAGGTAACAGAAGGAAGCAACAAAAAATACAACCTTGAAAATTCACACTGCTCTGTAATTTGTTTTGCATTGTTGCAAGGGAGTAGGCAAAAATGCCGAACTACTTTCTGGCTCTGAAGTTGTACGTTGTATAACTTAGCTGGAAACTTTGCTTCGACGAACAGGGTGTGTTTTATCTTTATTCTTGGAAAAAGGATTCGCCGTTGTAACGCATATTCGTATCTTTGAATCATCAGGACTAAATTACGTTCGTCAACGGTCTCTTCATATATATTCATATTTTGGGTGATCTTACCAGTCGTTAGAAAACAGTTCTCACGTATGAATAAAGAACAATTATTGGAGTGGAATCCAAGTTGCAACTTTACGCTACAATTTACTTGTCAGTACTATCCTTTGTTAAAAGTGTTTTGGAAATTGAGTTAGCTATTATTAGATTTACTCAAGTGGGTCAATTCAACCTTTGTGGGGTTTATGAAAGTGCAACTGCACTTTAGAATTGCTTTAGAGCCTTTCACTTTTCCACTGACCAGCTGCATTTACTCACAGTGAGTTGCATTCGTTCCCTTACCTGTTTGTTCTGGTCACCATTTGCCTCCCCTTCGAAGTCTTTGCTTGTTTTGCACATGTGAAGAACTGTTCTATTCATAAGTTCTGTGCCTAAAATTTAAAATGATCTCAAATAAAAGGTAATTCAAACTAATATTATTTATTTCTCGTTACATTGTGAACATAACCGTGTTTTTTTTTGTAAAATACTAATTTTAATTATTAATATGTGGATTTATTGTAATTGCATCGCTGTAGTTCTGTGGTTTGATAAGGAAGAATTTTTTTATATATATTCGATACTTGATGGCCGTTAGATGTTGTGTATATTACTACTGTGGTTCATTTTCATAGGAATAGTGTGTTCGTGGTTGGTGCATTCCTCATAGTGG
>JAAXYX010003737.1:0-13672 GCA_036851915.1 Ptenothrix huangshanensis | reverse complement strand
TTGTTCAATTGTCAACTCAAGCTATTTATAAGTGTTTGTAAGTTATATTAACCAATCAAATGTCTTTTCATATTTAACTTACTCGACTTTAGCAGTATTTAAAGTAATGTTAAAGACATTCAAACTGTCCAGGTCCGAACTATCATTACCTTATCCAGTTGCTGCTTGTAGTGCTCGTAAACTTAAATTCACCTTTTCCTTTATCAATTCTTTTTAGTCACAATAAATTCGACTTTGTTATTTATTAGTAACTCCATGCACTTACATACACATTCATTTAACTCAGCTCTCACAACTCACCACTCATCACTCCATACCAGCTAATTACACCCAATCACCCGGGGAGTTATTTGCAAAATTTCTCTGCTGACCGGGTAGTTAAAGGAGACCAGGGAGTTATTCTAGACGAGGATTTATTCGAGACGGGGAGTTATTACCAAAATCTAAAAGTTTGCACCGATTTTACATGCAAATTAGGTATGCACCTAGAGGTATATATGTAGTGGTACTGCTATTGGAGACGGGGAGTTATCGGAGAGGGGGAGTTATTCGAGACGGGAATTATTTACAAAAAGCTGATTTTACCGGGGAGTTATTAGAGACAGGAAGTTATTCGAGACGGGGAGTGATTAGAGAATTTACGGTAATTGTTTACTGGACAACAAAGTTGTACTTCACTTTAATTTCGACGCTAAAGTGAAGTGGAAATGAACCTTAATGCTTCCTAAACATACGTAATAGCTCCTATTATGTATGTAATAATTCCTAAATTCGAATGTAATGGTTCGTAATACATACGTAAGAGCTCCGAATATGCACGTAATTTTACGTAATACGTACATACGTAATCTTCAACCAGTAGTTCGTATTAGGTAAAAGTTCTTAATTCGTACGCAATACATATTGTTTTCTTGTAAATACTTCTGTAATTATGTTAACAACGTGTGCACTAGCCTGCGAATTCCAATTAGTTTTGTATTGTGTTATTAAATGGGCACCTAGAAACTAATCAAAACTCACTATGAAAGTTTTTGGCGGTGTACTACATTATAGGCGGTACACCGACAGTGAACTAATGTATAAATGACCTCCATTTGTACTATTAGGTTTTACCTGGAGATTTTTCCTTATCAAAGCCACTGAATTCCAGTTTGTAATTTTTAGTCAAATTTTCCGGTGCTACCCACGTTAGAAGGGAGTCAATATCATTCTCCTGCCGCCAGATGAGTGACTGCAAAAAATATCATAGGTTTAATTATGCACTGTAAGGAATTTCGTTAAAATAATTACGCATATCAAAGTTATTCCTTAAACATTACGCCTTCATGTCTTGGGTTCTGTCAGGATTTGTAAATTATGCATACGTAGTACAAATGCTTAGAAAATACGTATGAACTGTAAGCCTAAAAATTATTTTTTCAAAACCACATTCGATAGTGCTTATATTTCGTATTCCCATAAAATAATAAACGCTTAGAAAGCTCTTGAATTCCCAACTCATTTTATCACCCTGAAGGAATGTTAAATGCAAAACACTGATAATTGTTCGTTGGAAATATTAAAATGTATTGTAAAATTTCTTTAAGGTTTATTAAATGTATTATCATTGAAGAGAGCTGATTTTAATTTAGTGCATACCAATTTTAATGGTTAATTGTAATTTATTGCATTTATCCCACGGCTACTATTTGTACCAGCACATTCATAGTCATGCTTGTGTTTGTAAAAGGAAAATTCAATGAGTCATATACTTTACAAAAAATATGAGCTGCACATTTCAAAATTTTACATTTGAATGTATCGTCGTTGAAGGTGCAAAACCTAACATCCTCTGTGAAATCCCGTAGCGTTCACAGAATGGTGTCAAGTTATGACCCTTAAACGACGATGTGCATCACACTGTTTGTGTAACTTGGAACTTGATTGTGGTGCTCGCAAAGCACAAACAAGTTTTATACTAGCTCATCTGCTTTTGGTAACGATATATTTAATTGGACTGCATATCATGCTTATTAACCAGTAGGTTGTATTATATGAGCCACTGATCGAATCGAGTGCTTAGTTTTTATAGCTATAGTTAAAGGCTTAATAATTGTCAACAGTGAAGCTATTAATTTCGTATTTAATTAATAACGCATTTACCTATACTACTTTGATGATCACTAAATCAAAAGTTGTTCACAAAATTATACTCTAAATGACCTTAATCTGCCATGCCAGTTTTTACATGCCAGTTTTCCTGTACTTGATCCTGTCTCTAAACTTGGACTAAAATTAGGAAAAAGCATGTATTTATCCCCCAGATTTAGACCAATATTAAATCCTAGCATTAAATCACATAATTCTACTAGATCTAAATCCCACTTCCGTTCTATTTTATGTAAACGTAGTAGATATTTTCACTCTGTTGGTCCGTCTTTAATTCGTGAACTTAACAAAATTAATTCCGATGAACTCATGCCTACTAATAACTAACTACTAAACTTAGTCTCAATAATACTAACTTAATTCTTTAATTCTACTTTCATTATTAATTGTACCTTTATGCTGTTATTAACCTTCCCGATGGCTAATCGTTACGTATTGCTATATGTTATGTTATGTTTAGTCATGGTCTGCTATCTACACATGGATATTTTACTGACAGATTTTTCTTGATTACTAAACTTTCAATTAATGTCTGTATTCGACGCGTAATGGCGAGCAGGTTACGAATATCAACCTCCCAGTAGATAGAAATAATATCTAGGTGAACTTTTTTCAAAAAAACCGAAGAAACGCCAAAAAACCGGGGTTTTTCGAAAATGCGAAACATATTATGAAATAGGGAGCACGAACTCCTGCAGAATTAGGTTCTACTCGTCAATACCGTTTGATTAATACCCCAATCGCTCAATTCGGTTGAGAATTACCGGTCGTAATTTTGATTAGAAGTTCAAAAAACTTTATTGCCCATGCATAATCTGTATTATGGATTATGGCGTAGGTACTAATTCCATTGCCATGTACACATGCACACAGGCACATATCGTCGTTGAAGGTGCAAAACTTAACATCTTTTTCGTAACGTTATGAGATTTATGAGAGGATGTTAACTTTTGCACCTTCAACGACGATATGTGAATATGTTTGATTTCCTAGATTGCCGATTGGACAAATTTTTGAAAAAGTACGTAACATGCCATTCGAAGCGTCTTAACGAGTAAATTACAAAAATCAACATTGGTGAAGCACCATTTTTAATCTGGTTTCCATTTTTTTTCAAAAAACATGAAAAATCCGGGTTTTTAGAACATAACTCGGAAACCTTAAGTGCAGGTCATGCCTAAATGTTTGCGTAGCTACATTTAGGCATATTACCTTTCTCATGATACATTACTCGTTAAAATCGGCTGACTAGTGAGAGCTGCCGGTCGAGATTTTTATTTGAAGTTCACAAAAATTTTACGCATGCGCATGTGGGTTACACGGTAACACTTCCATGATATAGGTAATTAACATGTAGGTATGCAATTAACATCAACAATTGCAATTAACACCACTAATTTCAATTTACCATTGCTAATAAATTGCAATTCGCTCATTGGAATTAACTAACGCTAATTGGAATTAAATGCTGCTTATCGCAATTAACGGTCGCTACCTCAATTTACGGTTGGTTATTGCAATTAATTAACGTCAATAATGGTAATTAATCGTCGCCAAACCTGCTATACCGAGCGAAGCGAAGTTAATAAAAAAAACAAATGACGCTTCGCGCCATTATTATGGAATCGTGTACACAATTTCCTTATAAGATATATATTATTGCTCGTCCTGCTTCCATAACAGTTTTATGATACGATCCGTTATGATGGATAATTATTTGGGCAAGTTTTTATTTTTTGCTTTTCATTAACCTCTTTGCTACGGCAATATAAGAAAAAATAACATGGTGCCTTATGAGAAGTTATATGAAATTTAAGTTCTCACAAATGAGAACTTCGTAGCGAAAAGGTTAATTACCATTACCAGAAACTCTTTCTCTAAATGAACTTCTCAATTGTTAAAAAAAATAAACAACTTAACGGCATCGAAAAAATCTTGGGAGTTTTCCCAATTAAATAACATGCAAATATAGTTTTTTTTCTCCGCACAAAGACTCCAATAGTGCTAACATTTAAATTATGTGGTGGCTATCATTTTGTAGAGTAATTTAATTTATAATCCAAGCCTCCTTATATTTGAATACTAAAATAGACGAATTTAACTTCACAACCTTTCAAACAAAAAAAGTGTTTAAAAAGATTTTAAATATTTCAAAAAAAAACGAAAATTTAAAAAATTTAGGAAAATGTAATTTTGACACAACTTTAGTGCAAAATGCATAATTTCATAATTGATGAATAAAAGTTAAAATAAAATGAAATTACCTTTGAATAAATTGTAACTTAAAATAAGAATATGTGCGTGTACATACAAGCCAACGTGGTAAATGAGTTACCAACCTTTTTTTATCAACTGCGATGCACGAAGAAAAAAATGCATAATTTTTGTCTGATTGATGAATAAAACGCATAACCTCAAAACGTATAATGAAAACTTCCGAATTGCATAATTTCAGTCAGAGAAAACGCATAATTCCGGCTGTAGGAAAAATTCCTTTGTCGCAAAACATTTTATCTTTATCCTACTCAACTACATTCCAGCTGAATGTAGTTTGTGCTTAGCTTATGTGTATGTGCAGACCTCGAGTTTCCGTGATACGCGTCCGGACAACATAAACTTACAACTAGGTATGCATCACAAACACAGTAATTGCTATATATAATTATATACGTAAGCGACCGAATGAGTATTTTTTAAAAACCAATTTGTCGAAAAACAAAAAGGTAGTTACTACTTCCAAACGTTTTTGCTTCAAATTACTACCGTCTGTTAATTTTACATAAAAGAACCCAAACAATTTTTGTAATTGCATAATATTTATGTATTTGATTTCTATGAAATCTTAACTGTACCACACAAATATATGGGCAGAGTTCAAACACAGTATTAAAAAGTTCTTTGAATTTATTTTTATCGATAAAATGAAAATGTGGTTTACCTTGCGTAACATTTGCTCTGCCTGGTCGAGGTTGTATTCTCTGGCTGCATGAGTTAGAAAAAACGTTCAAGAAATTATAAATGCCAAAGAAAACCCGCCAATTTAATAACTGCAGAGCGAAATATAATTGCTGAAGCCTACCTCGAAGCCATCGCAGTAGATACATGTCCGTGTTTTTGTCTTCATCCAAATTCAGATTCCGTAGCTTCTCACGAAACTAAAACGTTCAAAATAATGCAACCAAAAATGTAGACAAAATTCATTAAGGCATTTTTGGTTAAAACTAATAGAATAGAGAATACCAGTGCAACGATTTCAAGCTCCTTCCTATTGGGGGCCGCCATAGGTTATTATTTCGAGTTGTCTCCAATTGTGTCAAATCTTTATTGTAGTGAATATAAAGTTTGTCTTTCTCTCTATGGCTTTAATTTTTTGATGTTTGAGAACACAGATTTATTTTGTTAACTGGTGAACGAGAATGTCTACACCGTCTTCAATTAACTTGAAGTTAGCGTAAGTTTACAGTAATGCCAGCAAATTAGCCTAGTGATCCAACGGGTACCAACCAACAATTAACCTATAGTTCAACAGTTGTGTAGAAAGTAGTAGAGCAGTAGAATACACTTAAGTTAAAATTAGCAATCACGTGCTATTGTGCTGTTGTTAAATCCATTCTTCCACGTTATTATTCGAAGTGCAATATGCCAAAGATACTTGCGATTGCTGATATAATAATGTTTCTCTTTTGTTCAAGTTTGAAAAGACATAAAGCGCGTTTACCTCTGACCTTTGGCTTCACTTGAACCTAAGAATGTATTATATATAGAGGAACCCCACAGACAAGTACCGCCGCGCCGCACGTATGTATAACAAGTACCAATGAAATAGGCACAGATCTTCTCCTTTAATTTCTTGTCCCAGCCAGAATCTTTCAATAGTTTCCACGTGTCGCACTTTAGTTTCCAAAACAATATCACTAAACACTGGAGATATTGCATCCTATCTTGCGAAATTCTTTGTGGAGACTCACGCTTTTGAATGAATGAAGTGACAAGAAGATACTTGTAGAGCCAGAGCAAGGTTTTTCACCGTGGATGTAAGGAAGTAAACTGAATGCCTACTTTGATTAAGGTCAACTTCTAGTAATAGAATTTTTTCATAGATATGTTGACCGTGTTGTAGTCACTTTCCTTAAATGCAATCCATGCCATAGGCCATAGGCAATATCACTTAAACATTACACTATATTACTTGAATTTTCCATTATTTACTCGTCAAAGTGCGTTTGCAATTGTTTGCATTTAAGAAAACCGCGACGATTTGTGTAACAATATGCACAAAAAAGTTAGGCCTTGAATTAAAATCATTAAAAACGAGCTAGCCAATTGGTAATGAATTCAACCTCCGTCACTTACGCACGCATTATGTGTATAAACAAGTGTTTGCTCAATGCGTCGTACATAATTATATGAAATTAACTCAAAATCATATAGTAGTTGAAGATGCAAGCCTCCACATTTTCTCTGAAAACTCCTAATGTGAAAAACAAGCTCCCTACCAGTAACTTCTACGATGCTTTACTCTGGTAGGAATACATAACTATATGTTAAAAATCATTAGATACATACAGTATTGTATTGTGTAATCATTATAATTGCATGCCTTTGCACTCAACGTCACTTAATCACTGGGGTTTCTTCGAAAACTCTTGCCCAACTTTCAACGACTTGATAAGTCAGATTCAAACGACCATTATATTGTTTAGTGATACAGACAGATGCGTGAATCCTTGTGACTACTAATACTAATCGTACATAGTATGCTACTGATAATTTTACATGATTCTTACTAAATTACAGTTTGATTTTGTCGTAAAACCTCTGCTTGGAACTATTGTTTTTGAGCTGAGCTAATGGTTGAGGTAGTACTTGTATTACCTAACTGTCTATACCAGGATGCAGGGATTTGACAACAATGCAAATAAGTAAACTTTCAACGTCAGTGTAAAAGTTTTATGTTTCAAGCCAATAATAAACGACAAAAGAGACCTCAGTTATGTTTTTTGAACAATTCATTATGAGTAAAATGCTTAAAATAAATTTTTTATTACAAAGGCGCATTTAATTCACCATGAATAATTCAACTAGAGTTTTGTATGTATATGCGGAAGAACTAGCAAAGAATCTCTTTGCCCCAAAAATTTTTTCCC
Organism: Ptenothrix huangshanensis; assembly: GCA_036851915.1. Lineage (NCBI taxonomy): Eukaryota > Metazoa > Arthropoda > Collembola > Symphypleona > Dicyrtomidae > Ptenothrix > Ptenothrix huangshanensis. The sequence continues at coordinate 6,377 of JAAXYX010003737.1, read as the reverse complement.
TTTTACCTTTTTTTCTGATATGCTTGAGTCCATAATACGCCGTGATTATTAGTAATAAAGAGTTGAAAATGAAGGTTCGGAACTAAGGGTAGACGTCCTCATGACATTTCAAACAAAATAACTCCCATAATACATAAAGAAATAAAAAAAATCTTTTTTAGATTTTAAAATTCCACCGTCGCCCATGGAGTGCACGAGACTAGAGCACGAAGTAGTGGTCGGCATGGGCTGGACTGGGTCGGATATTATGAGCTGGACTGGGCCAATTGAACGACCCAGCTCATATGGTCTGGGCCATTAGGCTCATTTAACGCGAAAAAGACAAAAATGCTTGAAATTGCAATTTTTTATCTAATTTTTGTACCCTGCGTGTGGCAAATGGCTTTGGACACCACTCCTGCGAATTTAATATGCATAGTATTTGAAAATATTCAACAAAAAATCGCCTTCATTACATTTTAAGCACCCTTGTTTTCAACAATGGCGGCCCTCGGACCGATTGGTTGGACTGGGCCAACATTTTCGGCCCGGCCCATAATTTATTGGTTGGCCCACCCCATGCCGACCACTAACGCAAAGAGATTGCTGGACAAGAAAACTGCCGTTGAATCTAAATTAAATGTATCTCATTCAACCACATTCAGTTTTTTTCCATTTTCAATGTCTTCTACTCATCAATGTTTTTGAAGTTTTAACTAATCTTCGGTCGTAATTATTCACCTAAATGGTAGGAGACATTAGACAACGCTATTTTTCTCGCGAGAAAAAAGTAATCCATCTTCTACTCATACGGAGTTCAACGAGAAAGTAGTTCCAAATCATAACAACAATGTATGGCAAAAGTTAAATGCAACAAAAACTAATGAAATTGTTGAAAGTAGTAAATACCTAAATAACATGCTTAACGCTGCAGTAGATTTCGTTGGTTTTGGTCATTGATGTCATTACTAGTACATAAGGTTCATTGCAGTATTGACTTGGTGTTTGAATTTTGGGTTTTTTTCTAGAAATCTAGAAAAACATTGTTCCTCTAACATTACCCCAACTGAATTTAGTGTCAGACAACTCTTCGATTGTAGACAAATTAGAACAGCGTTTAGTACACTAACCGAAATAAATACATGGTACCGAGTGAATTACAATATTTTATTGTTCTTACTTGCACATATTGTTCATTTTACAGGCTATTGAAGGTTAAAATTATCAAAATCATGTAAAACACAGTAAGTAGTTAGGTACACTTTTGTAACACGAACAAGTAGCTAATGTTATGCAAGCAATATTATGCACTTTTACTTCGTGTGAGTTGACAACATTCAGAACTAGGATATTTTGTAAAACTATGTAAAATACACTGCTCAGGCATTAAAACGCAAGTAGCAGTAGCATTATGCATTCTTGTATTAAACACGAGCTGATTCAAAAATACAACATATGTAATTATTGGTATAATTTTACTTCGAAGGAATATCACATTTCATATTAATTTAAGCAAATTATATATATCTGGATATCAGCCTTGAGTAAGACAGGCGGAAAATCGAATGCATTGCTAAAACTCCTTAATTATAGTAGACATAAATAACACTAAATCCTGAAGTAGGTATAATATATAAACATTATCCATTCAAAATACAATATCTTACGCAGGTCTACATACATTTTCGAAGTTTATGTTACTTATGAATAAAGTTTGCCTTTCTCTCTATGACTTTGAGCTTATTGTTAGTTTACAAACATTTTTAGCTCGTCTACAATAATGATTTATTTGTGCAGTCAAAATCAATTTTTATATTACGCAATGCTTACCTTATTTATGCACATGACTAACTAGTGCAACCAGTGAAATTACAACAAAGTGCAATGTGAAAAGTACGGTAATTACAAACTACAACGGCGATTACACTTTGTAAACAGTTTAACTAAAAAACTAAAATTCATCACTTTTAAGTAAATCTTCATAAGATAATGTTCAAGATAAGGTTCGATAATTAAATGAATTTTTGAGGCTTGCACAAAATATTTAGTTTTAACTACACACGATTAAAATAACCATATTAACCTACTCGTGAGGGAAATAATTATACTCTTGTAATTTAAAAGTATTTTATTATCATGAGTTCAGTTGTTCTAATGGTGTGCAGAAGTTCCAATTTTTCGTTTAGGCTTCGTTTGTACCCTAACATTTGCACAATTTACATCACCATTTCCTTCGTTGTCAACTTCGTTATCGTTTCCATTGTCTGTTTTGTACAGCGTATCCAAATAAATAGCAATTATGTCATTGACAAGCGAACGGTCAGGAATCTGTTGCGACGTTGCATATAAAGCAGCCTGAACAGAATTCAACATGAAATTTTATTAGTATCAAATTTTATGTCCAGCAATGAGATGATGCTTAGTGCAACTTCAGTAACTTACTGATCCCCCCTTGTCTTGGTTTGGATTTGACTCTATCGCAGCTAACGCATTTTTGACATCATCCAGAAATTGCTCCACCACTCCCTCTTCCGTGTGCCGGTATGTTACGCAAATATGAACGCTGTGGGTTGCCAACAAGTTAATGTGCACTAATTAATTTCTAACGATTATCTGGAAAATGAACATTTACTCATGTTAATTATAGTTCGTACTCACCTAGCAGGAAACTGTAGATTATTTAAACTCCATCCTTTTTTATTCAGATGGTCAGCCAAACTATAAATGTCATACTCGTCTGAACCAATTGCGATCACACTAACTAAAGGTGCTCCGAAAATATAAATGCCTTTCATTTTCCTCAATCTGAAAATAAAACAAGACATTAACGCGGGCTAATTTAAAAATGAATATTCAGGCATCTTCGCTAAAACATCTTTCTCATCCATACCCATCTTCAATTTTTCTTGTTGCAGTAATAATTTTTCTAGTGATTTCCGAGTAGCCTTGGAATCCGAAATGCAAAAGAGAAGCCCAGCACCCAGCAATCACAACTAAATGAAATCAAATGAAATGTTATAAATATTTAATAACAAAGTAAGAACACCAGTTCGGACTTGAACTTCATTATTAAAGATTCATCGTAATATGAGGCAGTAGCTTTTATGGAAACAATTACGAGGTGACAAAATTTACCTCCGGGTCTAGAGCCAGCCAATGTAGGTGAAGCATAAATACCACCAGGCCAGTTTGGTTGAAAAAAGTATTGTTGGTGTTTGTACTTTTTGTCACTGAACAACAGTACTGAAGATCCTTTTGGTGCGTAACCGTACTATTAAGTAAATGAAGAAGTAGTTTTCAAAACGTAGGATATAGTCGCTACTTTTATGTTGGTGACATATGGGTGTTTGAGATATCGTGAGTTAAGAGGCAAAGCGGCGTATATCCATATTTTGTTAAAATCAAAGTGGCGCAAATCGGAAAATCCCTAAATGCAAAGTGGCGCCATAAAGTAAAACTGAAAATGACAAGCACGTCATTTTGCTTTTATGGATTTTTGGACTTGCCAAAAAAACGGATATCCGCCAATTTGCCTCGTAACTCACGATATGTATACTATTAACAAGACAATTCCCCCGTGCAACACCAACAACAATTAAATAAATAGGTACTAATTTATCCAACAGAAAATCGAATGAACAACTACAGAAGTATCACAGTAATCTAATTTATGTTAAAATAAATGAGCCTCCAGACGTATACCTTGTGGGTATCCGCAGATATACTGGTAACGCCTTTCACGGCAAAATCGAAGGGTGGAATCGTAAAACCAGCTGCAGGCATAAATGCCAGTAGGAATCCTCCAAGACAGCCATCTACATGAACAGGGATGTTGTACTTGAGACCCAATTTGGCGATGCTTTCAATATCATCAATGCAACCATGAGGAAATGCAGGAGAAGAACCTACTAACTGAAAATCAGCAATACAATTATATGTCATGATAAGACATTGCACATACCCCAAAATTGCACAAATCCCCGTCGATACTAGTCAAAAGGAAGGAGCATACAATCAATGTGCCTCGAACCAACAAATAAAAGATGCTTACCATGCAAGTGTTACTGTTGATCATACTCTCCATACTTTCCAACCGAACTTGCATCGTTTTTTTGCTAATCCCTACATGTCGGATTCTCATATTCAATAATTCAGCGGCTTTGTCGAAAGCAGCATGAACAGTAATTGGGGCAACGATTTCAGGATTGGAAATTCCTTGTACTTTTATCGCGTAGTCTCTATAAGCTTTCACTGCGAGTATGATAGATTCAGTTCCCCCTGAAGTAATCTAGGATAATAAATACAATTTTTAATGACCTTCTCACGCAAAAATATACTTTGGTAAAGAGACTGAATTATTGAATCATAAGACGGGTTAATTACAGTTCCGACTGTTTGAGGACCACCATGGAATAATTCGGCACACATACGAACAACTTCAGCTTCCATTTTGCAAACTCCAGGAAATACATCTGGATGCAACGGATTGGTCCAAGTAGCCATTGAAAATACTTTGGTATTAAGTTTGGTTAATTCCTCTCCACCGTGGTACACGGTTCCAGAAACTTGACCTTTCTCCCAATTATAGTGACCTGTAATGATATTACATATTTGAATGAACAAAATTAAACTACCATACCACAATCTCAGTAGAGATAAGCAGTTGAACCTACCTTATGTATTTCGCGATGTTTCTAGCCTAAAAGAACTTACATATATCTCATTCAATGTATCCACTCATGGACTAATCATCTAAAAATTAAGTTCAATCCGAAAAAATGTGCTGTACTTGTTCCTAATCGATTTTAGTCAACAGTCTAAATTCAGTAATGTAAATTTGACCATTGACAACATCCCCATTCCAAAAGTTCAATCAAGCAAACTCCTTGGAGTTCACATTAATAACAAATTAAAGTGGAAATACCATGTTAAAACTTTACAAGAAAGCTAGTAGCAAAATTCACATGCTTAGTCGCTTACGTCAATTTGGCTTCAAAATAAACGAATTATCTGCTGTATACAAAACCTACATTGGTTCCCTGATTGAATACGCTATCCCAGTCTGGGACTGGAGCCTTAAAAGAAAATTGAAACCAGAAGTTTATCAACCATACTTGAATCCAAAACCAATACTAACAATTATTCTTCCACCCTTGATAAAATTAACACTGAATCCGTATTCCAGACATCAGTCTTATCTAGAGTACCTAAATTAAGTTCCAAGCTAGCGAAATCGATGCATAAATCTAGGTTTCGTGACCTATTAGGAGTTCGAAAGAAGCAACTTTATGCTACTAAAATTTACTTTAGGCCTGGTCCTGTAGTAGACATAGTATGTAGACATGTAGATATCAAAAATCTGTAGTTCTCAGTCTAATTAATGAACTTAATCAGTTAGATAAATTAGAAATACGTAAATTAGAAGATCATTATAATATTGAGTTAGCTAATTTAGATCAATCTCCAACTAATTCATTATAGTTAAGCACCTTTTAGTTAATTGTTATCTGTGGTTCTTATGTTCAATGATTTGATTGATTTTACTAGTCTGCAATCTTTGCAACTCTCTACTGCTTGAATCACTTATATTGCATTCTGTCGGTGTCTGGTTTATGTATGCCTCTGACTCAAAATAAATAAATAAATAAATGCCTACTGTCTACCTACCTACACGTATAAAATCTATATTTTCGAATTCAATCTTACAAACTGAAATTCAGCTTGACGCGTTGGTATGTAAGTACTTTGTCCCTGTCACTCAATAGGGTTAGTTTATTTTAAAATTATGCATTTTATTCTTTATACAATGCAATGCAACAACAATTTTCAAGTCCTCACCTAGATTCATGTAGTCCTGTATTTTACATATGATCTCATCCGATTCCAACCCTTGACAAGGGAGCCGAACTAAGAAATTTGGACTTGATTCTCCGCTCAGCGTATAAAGTTTCCTCATATCCTCCTCAATTGACTTTTCAGTAGCAGCAACTTGAGTTTCGATCTCCTTTCTTATTGAAGGAATTAGGCGAGCTTTCTTAAAGAGATATCTTTTTAGCCCCGCCGTCACGCCTGAAAATATTTTTTGGAAAAAAATGTGTTTTCAACCTATATTTACCTTACTTATATACAGTGCGTATCATAATAATAGGGGATCGCGTTTTTTTGAATTCTATGCCAAATCGTCAGCAACTTAATTGAGTATTATTTTTTATATTCTTACTACTAACACTAGTGTTTCTGCAAAAAATTATCCTTTGCGAAATTCCGTTGTAGCAATTAATTATTGCACAAATTCGAAAAAAATGCTGTCTCAAAATAATACGAGATTCCTGATATTATTGCACATTTTTATTTATTAAACTAAAACAAGTCAAGTTAAAATAGCCAAACTTTGTAGC
>JAAXYX010003736.1:0-13672 GCA_036851915.1 Ptenothrix huangshanensis | reverse complement strand
CATATTACTTTTGTATTGGTTAACCCTAAATTTGCACTAATTGTAATGTCACGTTTGTTGCGTCTGTAGAAACTAAATGTATTTCATTTAAGCGTCACGTAAAAGGAAAACCAACTTTAGCATGGGATCCCCGGAAAATTTTTGAACCAGCGATTGTCTTCTACATATTTGAATAATTACAAGATGTAAACACATGCTAAATTACAGCTACACTTTAAAAAAATACTAATGGGTAATAACAGAACTTATAAAATCGAATGTGAAAAATCAATTATTTAAAAATGAATCCGTGTAAAAAATTACAATTGCTTGGTTTATACAGATAAATAAATAGGCGGTATTAACATAATAACAAAGGGAATTCTCCGGAGATCCGTCGTAAAAGTTCTAACGATAAGAGTTTGTAAAAGCGTAAGATAGGTTTAAACTCCTCCCATAGGAGACATTGAAGGAGAGGGGTTGGCCAATGGTGACAAGGCTGGAGAAAAACTAGGAGACATAGGACCGGAAGCGAAAGTACCTTCGTGAGAAATGGGCGATCTAGGAAGTAGAGGTAAGGGTGGTAAGTGACCGGAACGGCCACCACTAGGATTTACCCTTCTAGGAGCAGGATTAGTAAAAGCAGGAGGAGGGCATGTCCCCTTCCCACTGGATAGATTGCTTGGCATATGGCGCGAATGAATACCACTGTAGTGAGCCTCAGAACTATTTGACACATCATCTTTAAGGCGTGCGATTTCGGAGAATACATGAGCTAATGGTTGGTACTGTGGACCCCAGTCTAGAAGATAATCCCAATTGTAACTACCCGTTAATTCTTCTTCACTATGGACTATGGAACTCAGAGAACCGTTCATAGACGGTTGATGAGCATTACTTAGATTGACCCTGGAGTCATCCATAATTTCACTTTCATTGTTCATATCATCTGGTATCTGCGCGTAGATGAGCGTCGAAATATCCATGCCGTCACCTGCACCTCCGCCCTCATCTTCGAATAGATGAATACTGTCGAGAGCATCCGGAGCTCTGGGAGCCCACTCGTTGTGGTCATGAGCTGTGTTGTGACCGGAGTGAATATGAGACACTTGGTGATCCTCACTTATCTTGGGACGAATGCCTAGCCTGGCCAAGTATTCTTGAGTGTTTTTGGCTGAGCTTTGCGACATGTTATCGTAGTCACCATGCACTCCCAAGTCCGAAATTCCAATGCCATCTCGTAGTTTCTGCTGGGCAAGAGATCCTTCGTTGATCATACGAATTTCTTCATCCTCCACTTCCTCCCCGTCCTCGGCGGAACCCCTTCCACTGGAGGCGGAGTGACTTTGGTCTGACAACTCAGACACAGTATTGTTCACTCGTCGTCTGTCATTTACACCCAAGTCTGCCAGATCACTATACTGCGGACTGTACAGTGACGTGGGTCTGGAATTATTCGCAATCATGGTCGACTGAGAGTACTCTAAAGTGTCAAATGCGGAGTTATTATACGTTTCTGACTTGCCACTCTTGGCTTGTTTTTTATGTCTTATGGTGAAACACTACAAACACTGTACAACAGAGAAATAGAAGTAGAAGAGAAGTCACTAGAAGTCCAACAACCCAGTCGGCCACACTGGAACTCGAAGCCATCTCTAATTCGTCCGAAGCCGCACCAACGGACAGTTCAGCAACGGACGCTGCTGTTTTTGAGCCGGGACGGCCGGAATTCGCAACAACAGTTACACTAGTATTAAAGTCACTTTCTAAAGCTTGCCGAAGAATGATGGCACCCGTAGTTCTATTAACTTTGAAATAACTACTCGATTGTCTAAGTTGATACACAATTACTCCATCTGGTCCATAGTCTTGGTCTCTTGCCTCCATCCGGCCCACAATGTATCCCGGTTGAGCATTAATAGGAATTATAAATTTGTATGTTTTCTGTGTAAATTGCGGTGCGTACTCATCACGTGAGTCGATGTCCACCTGAACTTTCACTGTGGCAGACTGGCCGCCAATGTCATTCGCTCGTAAAGTAAAGTAGTAACTTGATGTAGACTCGTAGTCGAACACAGTCGTCGTCGTCACCACTCCTGTACCCGAGTCCACGCGGAAATTGTCTTTGCCATCCTCCTCCAGAATGGAGTAGTTCAATTTCCCATAAATCCCTTTGTCCAGATCAAACGCTCGAGCCTTAAACACCGTCGTTCCTACCGGCTCGTTCTCACCCACAAATTCTAAGTATAGCGGATACGAGAAGAAGGGCCTGTGATCATTCTCATCCATGATTTCAACACTGAGAACAGCCAAACTCCAAAAACGACCAGCACTTTTAGAATCTTGAGCACGAATCACACAGCGGTACTGGGAGACTTGATCGTAGTCAAGTGGCTTTTTCAGAACGAGCAATCCCGTCCTTGGGTGCAACTCAAAAACACCATCATCGTTTCCAGACGTTATGTCATAGCGAACCGAGTCATTCTGCATATCCGAGTCTACTGCTTGAACTTTCAAAATGCTCGAGCCGATCGGTTTATTCTCGTTCACATTCACTCGGTACTCAGATCTTTCAAATTTAGGAGCCACGTCATTCACATCGGAAATCTGAATATGCAATTCTGCCACAGAACTACACTTGGCTGTATTCACACAGTCGGCTGTAACTTGAAGTTTGAAGAATTTTTGATCTTCTCTGTCCAATGGTTTGGCCACAATCACTTCTCCCGTGTGACTGCAAATATACATACAAACAAACCATTAAATATTTTTACTCCATTACCTCATCGTTACAAATCCTTGGCTTACGTGCACCTGCTCACGTACAAGTGTACTCAAATAAAGCAGGTAGGTACATATAAGCAGCTAGGTACAGGATTTTTTGCTGAACATACCTTGAAATCGTAAAGTACCCATCTGAATTCCCAGATTTAATCCCATAGTGAAAATGTAAGTTTCTGCTCAACTTCTTGTCATACTCCACATTGAGTTTGATTACTAGGGTCCCTGGTTTGACTGCTTCACTGATTGTAGCTCTGAGGAAAACAAAGGAAATAGAAAATTACGGCAATCATAGAAATGAGCCCATCACAATTCCGCTGAAGAAACCACAAAAGTGGAGAGGTTCGAGCGCACAAGAAGGTAAACTTACACGTATTTATTTTGTGAGAATCTGAGTAAATCAGATTCTGATGGGCGGACTTCAATCCATAGTGTTGCTTTGGATGACTTTTTAGGTTTCCCTGAGTCCGTAGCAATGATAGTCAATTGTGCAAAAGGATTCTCATGCTGGTAAGAGATGGTTCCGTTCGTGTAAACTGTCCCAGTATTTTCATCAATCCAAAGACCGCGAATTCCTTTGAACCGTCCATCTTTGGGAACGCGTAAGGAGTATTTGATTAATGCATTCAGACTGGAATCTTTATCGGTTGCAGTCACTTGGATTACTTGCGAGCCCGGTTTTGTGTCATCTGTTAAGGTAAAGTAGACACTTGTTACATGATTAATTAGCACCACTTAACATTCCTACTCCTTTTTAAACTGATGAGCCAAACTGTGCAGTCATGGCCATACCCGGACTCAAATCAACCATGCCTATTATCTCTAGTTTATCAGACCGAGTGTATACACATTTTTAGCCGAATTGGACACAATTATCAACACTTGATCAAAAACCATTTGTCTTCGCACGTTCAGCCATACAAGAGGAAGATAGAAAAACTGATAGAGAACAGAGGTAACTGCAACATCTACGAACCACTCAGCGACACTTACCAGGTATAGTCACATGATAAATATTAGACGAGAACGATGGAGCAAAATCATTGAAATCCTGAACGTGAACTGTTAGACTTGTGAAGGCCGTGTGGACGGTGTCGGACACTTGAATGTGAACCACATGAGTTTTTTCTGTTTCATAATCCAGTGGTTTCGAGAGAGTGACCCGACCACTGTACTTCTCAATGGAGAACATGGAATTCGGATTTCCTTTCTCCGTGAAAGAGTACACTAGACTTGGGTTTGTGTCCACATCATTGGCCACCATGGTGATGACCAAACTGCCCACTGGAAGGCTTTCACTCACGTTAATCACACTGTGAGGCGCCACGGGAACATTATCGTTGGAATCTTGCACAAAAATCTGTAGCAAACATGTCCCAGTCATTTGAGGTTGGCCCTCATCAGTGGCAATGATCGTCAGACGATACTTATCTTGAATTTCACGATCCAAAACAATGTTGGTCTTCACTATTCCTGAGAACGGTGGCTCGATGATAAATGCGTTGTCGTGGTTCCCATCAACGATATGGTAGATTAAGTTGGCGTTGGGTCCCTCGTCATTATCGGTTGCGGTTACCTGGAAACATGAAACCAAATAACTTCAAATCAATCTCATTTCTAACCTAACCTTTCTGATGAGATTCTTAAGGGAAGTTATCAATTGCGTCTCGGGTAAACGTAAGTGGGATATCGATCAGTGCAATGGATAGCACGTAGCACTCTAGCAGTATTTGCAGATGGAGGCTGACGTTGATGTTTATCCATCTTTGAATACATCACTACTCCGCACAATACCCACGGATTTTTTTTACAATTTCATGAAATCTCTTCCAACATTTCACTTTTCCGTGACTAACTTAAATTTAATATTTTAAAAATGAGACTTTATTACTATTCTTACAACTACGAAAAATACTGTGCCCGGCATTAATGTAATGAGTTATCGATTGTCTAAGAAAATTACTATAGACTACAAAATGGTTTAGCACGTTGAATCATATTGGGTTAGATACTAAGGGTAGATCCAATGACTTTACACTTTTAAACTTTTCCCATGAAACGGTTTTGAAAAATCTGAAAATCTGGCAAGGCAAAATACGCAACAGGGGAAAAAGGTTCAAAGTGTAAAGTCATTGGGTTTACCACTACTACAATAATCCAATGGGTACATCAAAGACCGAAAAGCTGTTTCGCCTAAACACGCTAACAATAACGTTCCATAGCATTAATAAACTATTTGTCATCATTCTCTTAATTGCATAATTCCTGAAAAGGATGAAACAAAATTACAGCATTCATCCACTTGGGAACATAAGATTGTGTTAAACTGAAAATTCCTCCTCCATAAAACATCATAGCTGCTGTTTGATAACTGTGCATGTGAAGGTATTATAAGCAGGAAACTGTCGTGCCATTGTTGTTTCGGAAAATGAGCGTCGTTCAGTGGCCATCATTCTTTAATTAAATGCTATCAGTAGAGTGAAGAAATATTGCAGAATTAAAATGGCAAGTTGTAACTGGGAGGCCACTCTGAGAAGGAGATTCTTATACTAGTCTTCTTTTACGACAAATTAATCATAAAAGTTGGGAATGCGCGTTATGCAGCGTCTGTGTGCATACATGTGGGAAGGAACGATGTACCCGAAGTGCATTCCTAGCAAATTACCATAGGTACGAATTTGACGAAAAAATCGCACAATAAAAAGCAGTGGTTTGTCTTGAAATATTTGCGAGTAACAAGTTTAGTATTTAAGTACGACGATCATTTAGGACTGATTGTTGAAGGCGCAGTGAAGTAATGATACAGGCGAAGTATTTATTACCTGCGTAACAAACGTTCCTTTGTTGTTGCCCTCCCATACTGAAGCAATATAAAAGTCCTGAGTGAAGTGGGGAACGAAATCGTTCTCATCCGTTACTTTGACGTGAACGAGAGCATGAGCAAAAAGCGGCTGGGGTCCTTCGGTCTTGGCAGAAACGACCAGATTGTAGTTAGCATGTCTTTCCCGGTCGAGATCACTTTTGTCCTTAATCCGAATGAGTCCGGTGGACGGTACCATGTCAAAGATGTTGTCCTCATTTCCACCGACGATGGAGTAAAGAATGCGCTGTCGCCGTCCATCATTGCGCAGTGCAGTCACCTGAATGAGCAGGAAAGGTTTGGTTGTTAAAATGAAACAAGAGAGTAGAGAGAAAAGAAAGAGAAGAGATGAGTGGAGAGAATGATAGAAGAAAGGAAAAACGGAAGGGTTACGCATCACCAGCCCAAACCACCAGCAATATGAGGGATAATTGTGGTGAGTTGGGCCGCATGAAAAACCGTGCTGCTTGATTAATCACCTGGACCATTTCAGTTCCTGGCGGAGAGTTTTCAGGGATCTGATCTTCATAGTGAGATTCTTGGAATCTTAATGTATCGGATAAGGGCACTTCTCCAACTTGGATGACGACGAGGGCGGTTGAGCTGAGTGAAGGGATGCCTTGATCCTTTGCTACAACCCTCAGCTGAAAGATTCGACCCCTCTCAGCAGATAAACTTATAGCAGGTGTTATGATTCCGGTTTGAGGTTGCACTCGGAATTTCGTCTCGGGATTCTCTATACTGTATCATTACACGAGGAAATTAGTATGGTCTTTAGAGTAGAAACGTGTACTTGGTAGTTACTCATACATATCCTTTGGCAAATGGGCGACTATTAGAGTGAAAAAGCAATAGAAACAACTCGAACGAGTCTTCTTACCTGTAAGTAATGTCGGCATTGATACCTTCGTCTTCGTCTGTGGCTACCACTTGAGCAATCTTCTGTCCGGGTTTCGTGAAAGGAGAAATCTCAATCTGAACTGGATTCTGAGTAACAACTGGACTATTGTCATTGAAATCTAAAATTTTGATGTGAACCAGTGTCTTGGATGAGCGTGAGTCATACAAGCCTCCATCAGTTGCAGCAACTTCAAACGTATAATCTTGTATTTTTTCCCGGTCGAGCGGCCTATAGTTTAATATTACGTAGCAATATTTTACTTAATTGTCTCTACACAGTGAAAAATCCATGTTTTAATAGCATTACCTTCTCTCAGTCTAGCATTACCTTGGCCCTTGCGTTCCATCCTACCTCCTTTACTACCTTATAATACGTATCTACGCACACACACTCAACTGCACGTACTACATACGAGGAGGAAAGATGATTACTTACCCTGCGGTAACAATAGCCCCTGTAGTATTGTCAATTGTAAAATGCCAATGGCTCTCGTTGTTCAACGAGTATTTAATGACCGAATTTATTCCAACATCTGCGTCACTCGCTTCCACAGTCAACACAGTAGTTCCAACAGGTACATTCTCCAAAATTGATGCTGAGTACTGACTCAAGAGGAAACTGGGACTGTTATCGTTCGAATCCTGGAAGATTTTTCAAAAATAAAACAATTTCCATTACCACACTTGGAAAAAACGAGTGAGAAACAAGTCTTGCCTTGTTGCCCTTTCCTGAGAGTTCGGAACTCAGTTGAATGTTCACACACTATAACTCACCTGAACAAATACCGTCAAATTGCACGACGTCCTTTGAACTGGAAGTCCTTGATCTTGAGCGATGATAAGGAGATGGTACTGTGCCCTTCTCTCACGATCCAGCGGTCTGCTCGTTAACTTCCCCGTGTGCAAATCCACGCTGAAGATGTTATCAGCGTTGCCGGCAGCGATGCTAAATGTCACTTCGCCATTCCGCCCGGTGTCTGGATCGATGGCGGTGAATGTATGAATCACGCCTAAGTCACTGTTTTCCGGAACATAGAGGTCCACGCAAGTGTCATAGAATTTAGGTCTGTTGTCATTCTCGTCGACAATTTCAATTGAGATAGTGGTGGTGTCAAAAAGTGACATGTAGTTGCCATCATGGACATAGACTGTCAGCACATAGTCACTCTGAATTTCCCTGTCGATTAGACCTGCCACGGATATTGACCCTGTTGATGGATGAATTGCAAACTTCCCGTCAGCCATCCCCTCAGGTATAACGTATAGTAACGTATTATTAGGACCTAAATAGAAGATATCCCAATATTAGACAAACTGGTTCACGGGAGTAAAATTGCATACACGGAGTCGCCGAGAAGCCGAGATACAGATAGATTATAGACCCCATCAACGAGCCAAGAAGCATTCCTCATTCTTTGGAAACGACTCGAAACCTCGAAAGGAAGAAGCAAGTGAGGGAAGGAGCAACTTAACTACGGACAGAGCATCAGACCACTTATACTACAAGAGGACGACGAGTCGAGGAGAGAGAGAATTTAATATGCCTTGGCTTTTTGGTTTCCATCGTTGTTGGTTTCGTTGGTTTGTTGGACTTGAGCTTGCATGCCTGAGCCATGGAAGTTACCTGTGCCTCCGCATCAGATGCCAGTAAGAAGACTACGGACGGACGTGCACACACACAGGTAGTTAATAGTTGTACAAGTCTCGTCGTTATTATCATTCCAACCGGCATGAAATGATGTGTCTCTTTCTCAAAGCCTTGCTTAAATTTTCCAACCACTGACTATTTTCTCTGATTGCAATTGCATGCTATCATTTTCTTCCCGACTACAACATTTTGAGCTGGTAAAAAAGCCAACATTTTTTAAAATCGGTTGATTGAGTTCTCACAATTTTGCATCACTCATTCCATCCACAATCCACATGTGTAAGTCTAATTCTCTGTGTTGAGCGACGGATCTATGGAGTTATTCCTTTCCTTCACCTCCCATCAAGTGATATTATTTTGAAGGCAAAACGGACATTATCATTCTATGATAGTCTAACCGCGATCGACCAGTCTCACCAAAGCTTCGCGTACTGGCTGCACCAAGTAACTACATCCATGCTACACACTCACACACAAAAAGGGAATGATACCTAGCCATTTAATTCTACCCATGAAAACAATATAATGGCATCTCGCTATACATGCATAGCTAATAACATGCTTACGTAAATCATTACGATAGAGTGAGTGTACGAGTGGAGAATTGAAGAAAGAATTGTGCAGCAGACATGGAGGTAGATGTAGTAAGGTAGTTGGGTAGTTGGACGGAGGATCGTTGGATTCTTGGATGACTGGGTTGCGTTGACTAGAAAGCTGAAGCTGACTATTCAGCTTAGCTCGCTCTCGCTTGCCTGATTGTGAAAAAACCAGATCCCAAGCTACATATTTATGTCTACCCCATACTTACAGCCACAGCATATCATGGCCAAGGAATAATAATATTACACTACGATCCTCAGATTCCAAGTAGGTACGTAGATAGGAAAAGGGAAAAGGAATCACTAGCAAAGTATGTACGGCCGACTGCAGTCAGTGGTCGCTTAGTCGCTTTACTTGATCGTGAAGACGAAATGGAAGACGTAAGTAACAAGTTGCAAGTTCATAAAGAAAACGTGAAGCATGAAAGTGTAGAGCAATTGGTAGTGCACATATTACATGACATGGACTTACTCTGATGTCGATCAAAGGCCGTGACTTTGATTACTTCGGTTCCAATCAGCGAGTTTTCTTGAACTCGAGCTTCATATTTCCGGTAGACGAACTGTGGGGGGCTGTTGTTCAGATTCTCTAAGGTGACTTGCAAAAGCTGAGTTGCGAAATTAGGAGGAGAGCCTTGGTCACTCGCTGTCACATTCAGAGAAAAATAATCAAACTCTTCTCTGTCCAGTGGCTTTGACAATGACAGTTGTCCATTGTCACGATTCAGTACGAAATAGCCTGCCTCGTTGCCAGAAGTGATATTGTACGTAATCCTTCCGTTCTCAAAAGAGTCCAAATCCGTCGCAATCACTGTGTGAAGCACAGCATGAGAGGGCTCTATTCCATAAACAGAGATCTTTGGGGATGAAATGAACCGCGGTATATGATCGTTCTCGTCCTTACACATAATGTGAGACGTCACTGAGGAATTCAATCTCTCCTTGGGATTTAATGCTTGATCTGTCGCTACCACTACCACCATGTACGAACTCTGCGTCTCATAATCCAAAGGTGCTTGTAAATACATTGTCCCCGTCAGTGTATTAATTCGAAACTTCTCTTCTGGCTGCTGCTGAGCGATCTCGTAGTGAACGATCCCATTCAGACCATCGTCCGAGTCCACTGCTGTGAAATTCCAGACCACGCTCCCCACACGAGTATTCTCCGACACCACGATCTCTATTGGGTCTTCCTGAATGAACCGAGGACTATTATTATTCACATCCACAATGTCCACGTCCACCGAGATCATGTAGCTCGGGGTGTTGGAAATGTCGCTTGTGTCCAACACTTTCACTTGGAGCAAATAATGAGACGTCACTTCATATTTTATCGGCTTCGCCACCAGAAGTGCACCCGTCGTTTTGTCCATGTCGAACGTGTCGTGAATGTTACCCCGCACGATGATGTACGTTATCTTCTTCCCCATCTTGTTCCCATCTCCGGAATTATCGTCCAGGGCAGACACCGTTCCAACTAATTGGCCGATCGTAGCATTTTCATACAACTGCAATCAAACAGAAAAGTATGCTAATTTTTTTCACTCCCGTGCCTTTTATGCCACTCCATTTTCCCACAGGTTTTATGAGCGGTACTTGCACAATTAGTAATGCCTACCAAATTAAAACGACTGAGCAAAATAAAATCCTCATAAAATCCAGTAACAATAGCTAAGTAGGGATTAGCCATGTTATATTTAAGAGTCGTAAAAACTCGTCAATTGTAATGTGGAATTCACTGCTTTCACTATTTCTCTTGTGTCTTCTGTGTAACTCGACACGAGTCCATTTAAGGAATATATTGAGTAGATATTCCATTTTACGGTTTGTTTGCTCACGGCAAATTTTGACAGCAACCATTTAAAATAACGTTAAGTGTACAATTATGCTCATTCTAACTGTGGCATTCTAAAGTGTGTCTCCATTCCACATTCTTTCTTTAGCTGTAATTACATGCGCGACTCACATGGACACAGAACGCACACACTATTTCATATTTCGTCGCTACTCTCATCAACAACAATGAACATTAAGCAACAGAGACAAATACCAAATTTTCTTGCACTTACTTTGAAATTGAACTTTGACCTGCTTGGTGTTGGCCTCCGATCGTTAATGGCCAGGATTTGTACTCGATAATCATGAACTGTTTCAAGAGGTGGAATTCCTTTGTCTTTTACAACTACGCCTAGTGTGTAGAATGGCTTTTTCTCATGATCCAAAACATTTCTGGTTCGGATAATCCCAGTGTTCTCGTCTATCGAAAAGTCTTCTGACCCACTGTAGCCGTCTGAGAAGGAGAAACCAAAAAGAAAATAGCACATGCATTTATTTATTCATTTTTAAGTGTATATTTTCAAGCGTCCAATGTTCAGCATCACTTTCAGATATCGCACTCGACTCAACTCCCAGCTTTCCATAGGCATTTTTAGCCTCGACTGTGAATATGTTTTCCATGGCACTGAGTTTACGCTATGCCATGGAAAAGGATAGATTAGATACCCGTTCATAATGTGTCAGTGCTTATGTTTTCATCCCCCCATTACCACCAAGAGAAACCTTTGTTCTGTTCGTTAAAATAATAAAGGCTCAATAAAAGGACAATGCAGAGAGACATAACACCTACGACGAGGAAATCACAAGGCGTCTATCCTGACTCACTGACGATGAGTTCTTGTCTATCGCTTATGACTCTGACTGAGAGCTGTGTGTAGAAATGTTTCCAGTCTCAGTGCCATCTCATCTCACATACCACAACGTCCTTCTAGGGAAACAAATTGATCCCATTACTACAACTATTAGAATCACCATAATTAGAAGCCATCACTGGAAGGAAATAACCAGAGGATTTCTCTTGTTCGTCTCCTCAGATATATTCAACGATTGATACCCAACACGCCCCGAAATTTGTTTCTGTCTCTGGTCAAAGTAGCTCTTTCCTTCACCAGCACAACATGGCTGAACATGGGTAATGCTCTAAGACGATGAGAGTCAAAGAAAACCTTGTGGTCTTCACACAAAACATATTATGAACGCAAGGCAGAGCGAGGGGGGAATGTGTGCATCTTCACTGACTACATTCTCAATGACGAGGCCGCCAGACTGTCGGCTATCTATCAGAGGGTTCGAAACTTCAAAACTTCGAAAGTTGAAAGTGTGTGTGTGTGTGAGAGAGAGAGAGAGATTGAAGACGAAGAAAATTCAGACTCACCATTGACGAGTGAGAAGGTAAATGTTGCATTAGGACCATTGTCAGGGTCAGTGGCGACGACTCTTGTCACCTCCGTTCCTCCAGGTTGTTCTTCTCGAACCACTAAAGTATCTTCACCTGGCTCAATCTAGGATTTTAATCACAAGAGTTAGACAATTTAAAACCATGTCCTTGTACATAAACCGTTCATATGACTTGTTATTACTGTAAACATTCCATTCCCCGCATTTATCCGGCAGGGAACGGAAGACGTTGGAAGGGAAAGGTTTATTTTCATTTTTACTGTTGCGCCTGCAAATTAAAAAGTTGTAAAGCGCAC
The DNA here is from genome assembly GCA_036851915.1 of Ptenothrix huangshanensis. Lineage (NCBI taxonomy): Eukaryota > Metazoa > Arthropoda > Collembola > Symphypleona > Dicyrtomidae > Ptenothrix > Ptenothrix huangshanensis. The sequence goes on along the minus strand of JAAXYX010003736.1, from coordinate 1,375 downwards.
CAAATTTAAGCAAATAGAAGAGATTTATTACTTGTAATGGGCGATTATCATTCTCATCCAGAATTTCAATGGTGATTACAGCTTGAGACTGCTTCTGCGGAATTCCTTGGTCGTAGGCAACAACATGAACCTCATAAATGGACTGTTTTTCGCGATCCAGCGACGACGTTGCGGTGATGATTCCTGTACAAACAATATCATGCATGTGTATATAAGAACAAGAACCTCGGTATATGATTTGTAGGAGTGGACCTGCCTACTCAGGTAGGTTGGTACACAGAAATACTTGAGTTTCAGACAAAATGGAAAAAAATACGTGCTCCTTGTACGATGAGCAAGTTGGCGAGGAAGGACTTAAGTACCTGATGTGCCCAAAAGGACCCTGCTACCCAACCCAAGTACCTACCTGACTGCCTGGACGAGTCGAAAATCCCTTGGAGAGTTGTAAACACACATGCATCTTCCAAGTACAACACAAGAAATAATAACAGTAATAATAAGTAACTAGTGTTCTCTTTATGAAATGCTCCATAGAAAATGTGTGCCTGGTTTCTCCGTATGTCAATGTCTGCTTTCATCGTATCGTATCGCATCGTATCGTGATCCTGAGTACATAATATGAGCACTATGCTGGTCTGGTGCTGGTAAATATAAATTGTGAGGCTTCTCCCGCTCTTATCCCTCAAACTGAAACCTTCGCCTATCCTATGCCTTCATGCCTGCCTTCATCCTTCCTCGTACGACTCTGATGATTAGACACGAAAAACCTTATAGGTGTAGTCCAGGTACTTGAATGTCAAGCTCTTTTACGGCTCCTCTTTTCATTTTCAACGCACTCTCTGCTCAATGTTCGTAACAGTTCACTCATCTTTGTCCCATGCTGTGTGTCAAACGCATGCTGAGACAAATATATATGAGACAAGCGGTAAGTATTGTATTATTATGTAGCTTGAGTTTGTAGAATAGACTTTGTCTCCGGAATTACGCAGATCAACTGCCTCAGTCCATTGAAACGGTCGGGGCGACTTGAACTCACATTTCAACAACTACAAGTTCCCCATTGTCACCCCGTACAATCCTGTCCATTGTGTAAGCGTGGTGAATATTTTGTCACGCTTTCCGCATGTCCATGAACTCCCACCACGAGAGGCAGTGCTGCAGCGCTTCGAGCAGCAGGTCATCATCAAAAATTCCCTCCGTCGCCTCTCCCTTCGAATCCCATGACATTCGGAGAAGTGCAAGTGCAATAATTGGCAAACCTGAGTCATCCTACTCTCCATTGTCTTAACCCTAAAAACTCCGATATTTCGAGACACGTAGAAAAAAGTTCCATCTCTGTTTTCCATGCGCTACTACCATTACCATTAGCCACAGA
>JAAXYX010003735.1:0-13673 GCA_036851915.1 Ptenothrix huangshanensis | reverse complement strand
ATTTAAACAAAATAGATCCTCTGGCTCCAATAATCACTTCGTGATCTCAGCGCCAATGTTCACTGTCATCTTGCCGCTTTGTGCCATGATGCTAACAGTTAAAAGTAAATACGCACAAATGGTCCAGCTGTTCAACTGGAATGTTACTTTTTGTACCGAATTCATACAAAGCGCGTGTGGTTCGGATTTAATTCCATTCGTACGGCGGCCGTCTATATTTTTAGTCAAACATGGATTTCCAACATACGTGCTTATTTTTGGGGTTCAATTCTGTTACATTTGCACTATCTTCCTCATGCTGTGTTCAGCTTCGTACATGTACTGGGTGGATTTCGATTACAGGAAATTCCCGTTTCTTCTCGCTTTTACTCTTAGGAATACACAAAATATAGAAGTAGCCATAAAAGTTATGTGTTTTATTGTGGAAGTCTACACCGTTCTTTTTGGGGTCTTTTACGTTAACGAATTCATTTTGGTGATTGGAGAGGTTGTAGTCAGCATGACACTAGTTTTAAAAACTATTACGTAAGAGCAAACATTTGCACACAGGTATTACACATATAATGATTATAAATTATTTATTATTTAAAACGAATTCTGTGCATATTTTTGCATCTCAGGTTGAAAAAAGGTGGCCACCGCTTGTTCTGTTTACGGAGCTATTCGCAACTTCATTTGATGCAAAACATGCTCAACTCAATTCTAAATCCTCTGTGTGCTAGTTTCATATTTGGAATGGGGGTGACGACGTGTGTCACGTGGAATTTTATGACGATCCAAAATATAAACTACCCCAATGACCATAGCAGAATCACAATTCCCATTTCATTTGGCACTTCCCTTGAACTAATGTTTATAATTTATTATGGAATGCGGCAAAATGGAAATATATACGTAGAGTCAAGGAAACTGTTACTGATAGCTTCAAGGCGATATTGTGGACGACGTCATGAGTTTCGTCGGACTCAAAATGAATACCAGATGAAGAAACTTTATGCCATGCCACCTCTCAGTACTCAAGTCGGCAGTTTTGGGAAAATAACGGGGGGATCCTCAATCAATATATTGCTGTATATATTAGAAAACACAGTCAATGCACTTTTAACATTTTAGTTTTTCAACTTATTTTGGTTTCAACCTCCGAAAAATATTTTTCAATCGTGTCGAAACACGAGCAATGGAGCATATACAAAGGTAAATCGAACAGCCGAGCAGATCAGTAACGAGATAAACGAGTACACACTAAATGCATTTTAATTGCTTAAATTAAACCTCCCGCCTTACAAGGATTTCATTTGTAAGTAAAAATCCTCAATGCGCAATACTGCATAACATTGTAATTGATATGTAAAAATTTGTTTTTTTAATCGCATTTTGCTTTTCTGCAGCTCTTTGTTTTCCTGCTCCTGAGTATCTCTGCGTCTCTGCTTACTTCTCTACCACATTTCAATTAATAGCTCCAAATCGCAAACCTTTCCTACCGTTGATTCCAAAATGACATGAAATATTTTTTTATTAATTCCACTTGACTTGAAAAAAAAATTGCGAGTAAAAATAATCGGTGAACTTGAGATAATCAATCACGCCCAAAATCTACACAATCCAAGTTACAAAGAAAATTCTGGAATTCCATTTAAAATTGGCGGCAAGAAGGTCTGGAAGAACTGCCTCGATGAGCAGTTTTATTCCGTCTCTAACGCTCCTCTGATTAGTTTATGCAAGCATTTAATGTAAAATCTATGTGTTTTCCAACTAATAAAATTTCGATTTTGAGCACTTTTTTAAAAAAGCCCGATTTTTTATTTTGAGCATTTTTTTAAAATGCCCCAATTTAGAAGTTGAGCACTTTTTGAAAAAACCCAATTTTTTATGAAAACTGTTTTAAAAAAACCGTAATTTAAATGTGAAGCACTATTTTAAAAAAATCATAATTTAGATGATAAGCACTTTTTAAAAAAGCTGAATTTTTGATCCTAGTACCTTTAAAAAAACCCAATGAGGCATTTGAAGCCTTTTTTGAAAAGACCTAGATTTCTATTTTATGATTGTTTTGAAAAAGCCCAATTTTATATTTTTAAAACTTTTTGAAAAGTCCAAATTTAGAAGTTGAGCACTTTTTAAAAACACCTTTTGAATTTTTTTGGAAAAGCCAAACTTCTTTTTTGTAGGATTGAACTGAACTTTAATTTTGAACACTTTATAACAAATTCCAATGATCGAATTTGAGCACTTTGTGAAAAAATATCTTAGTTTTAAGCCTCTTTAAACATTTTTTGTTAATTCTTTTTAGACTTACAGACAGTATTTTATAATTTCGTGTGCATACACAAAATAAAAATCCACGTGACGTAACCATCGGTACAATTGCATTTTTTTCTAATGTCATATTTATACACGAAGCAGAAAATCCACTTAGCCTTGCGGGCAGTACTTTTACATTACATATGTACCCCAGGAGAATTCCCAGCCTGGTGTGCACAAACACGGAGGTGCATGGTCGATGGTCGTCGAGGTTTCGTGCTTTCGTCCGTGGCTCTGGAGGATGCCTTGCTCTCAAGTGAAGTTTGAGTGGAAGTGGACGAAAGTTTCACTCGAATGCTCACGGACTGGGGAGCAGTGAGCAAAGGAGCAGCACTCGCGATGTGTCTCCGCATTTCTTCTTGTCACTCGTCACTTGGCCGTCCGAGAGTCAAGTCTATGCTTCACGTGTTAAAGCAACCAAAGTCAGCACCGCGTTGTCCGAGGAAAAAGCAGTTCTCACAACAGAGACTGTCATTCACTTTTCTTCAGTGGCGTACACAGGAGTTTTTTGTGCAGACCTGCGCAAAAAACTTGATATTTTTTGTGTAAGTTTAAAATAACTTACACTTTTGTAAATGTAAAGAAACGTCGTATTGTTAAAAATAAACAGGTAAGCAACCGTCATTTTTTGCGTATGTTTAAAAAATGTATCATTTTCTAAGACGTGCGTTTGATTCGGAACATAAAACGTGTTTCAGTTTCGAATTTAAACGTAAGCTGGCGTAGTAATTTTGAATTCAGAATAACACGTTCTCTATTGACACAATTATTTAAATCCAAAAAATGTTATCGAGCTTGTTGTTAAACCTACGATCTTCTAAATCCGTCTGTACACTACTTGCATTATATGAAGTCACGAAAAAATTACATTGCGCGAAACTTCAAATTTTCATGCAGCAAGGCTTAATTTCCGATTTTTCGGATTTTTTTTCTAGTGGGGTGGAATGAAATGAATGGGTTGGCTTTGGACTTTGGTTTGATTCGACTTTATTGATTATCCGTGGCTGAATGCAGTGAAATAATTTTGGCTGGCCAAAGTGCATTAACAAAGTAGCAAATATTGAAATATTTTCGCCGTAATAATTACAAACGGTGAATGCATGACTCCGGTTAATGTTGGCCCACGCATTGCGGTCTGTCGTCTCTTATTTGGCATGGCTTGCTAATTAGTCCACGAAATTGAAACGAGAGCACAAAGCACAAATAAATTATGAGGCGAGTGTCACGACCACGGTATTTCTTCTCATTTCCAAAACTTCCATTCATTTCCTTTTATTCACTTCCGTGGCTTAGGCTCGTGAAAGAGAGGGTAGAATGAAAAGAATGACTTGGCTTTAGTTAGTTCTGATTTCCCTTTTCGCTTATTCCACTCCAACTTCCAGTCGCTGCCTCCTGCTCCAGTCCATGCTTCACAAGTGTCACAGTCCTTTCCAGTTCCAGTTTCGGTGCGTAGCGTCTGCAGAATTTTTTTGTGTAGGCCATGTAAAAATACTTTGGAGCTTTTGAAAATATGGTAATTAGAAAAAAAAGGGGCGTTTTTTAAACGTGTAGATTAAAAAATCTACTTTTTCAAAAACTACACCTTGTCAAAAAGCGTGAAAAGTGTGAAAACTTACACCCTTTCAAAGCATATTAAAAATTTAAATTAAGTCCTTTCAAGAATTGTCCTGTGTTAATAGCAATTAATTAATTATGAGTCAACAGACTTTGTTCCCAGTGTGTTTCTTCAAAGCGACTTAACATTTTAATATCCGAATTCAAAATTACACTGGATCCAAATACGTGACTTTTGTTGACTTTGAATTTGTTTCAGATTCGTCCTCCAAAGACTGGCGTGCTAATTGCCGTAGGACGAGACAACACATGCAGGCAAACTTTTCAATCTGCCTTTTCAAAACAAATACAAACAAAATTTTAGATTGTTATATTTTTAGTATAACGTATAACATGTTTTGTGACTAATGAGTATTTATGTCAGACAACTTTATTGAAATAGTTTTGTCTTTGGAACGGGTCTTGAAAATGTGAAACTCCTTTTGTAAATGGTTTTCAAAATTTTGAAACTCCATTTTTCAATACTTTTCAAAAATGACAAAAATCACTTCGCTAATAGTTTTGAAAAACGCAAAACTCGTTTTTGATGTAGTTTAAATGTTATTTTAAAAACTTGCAGAATGCGATGTGATTTTACTTGAGAAAAGTTGTGTAAAAATACTTTTAGGGATAAAACGATTCTTTTGTGTTTTCAGTGCTGCGGAAGAGCATTCGACGAAATGCCGCTGAATTTGCAATCGACTTGACTCTTGTTCTTTGTGCCTCCTTCACACGTGACCAAACTCCGCCTCTCCAGTTCCCGCCCAATTACCTTCGCGCCCTCACACCCAACACCCAACACCCCAACTTCCTGTCTCGGAGGTCCACCGTCGACGCTTGGCGGCCCAAGCAGTTTGACATCCGAGGCGTTTCCTACAGCCTCTCAGGGAAAAAGAAAGTCACGTTTAAAATTTCCGAGTTCATCAAAGCGCTGAAAAGGAGCAGAGATCCCGGTACCAGAAGACGGCGCAAACAACATTCAGGCACTTTTAAGGCCTATAAGTTTAACAGCTCCACCATCTCCTGTGACACCCACATTATCACCTCAGAGTACAACAACATCAAGTTTAATCGCATCCACAGCATCGTTTGGATTCGACAGTGAGGGGAATGCGAAGGAAGCGACGACTAGAATATTTGCAGAGAAAGAAAGTCCAGATAATTTCAGTAAATACGGTAGTTCGTCATTCAATGTACAGACGACGACGAGTACACCAAGTCCAATAGGATTAGTGGCAAAATCGTAGATTTGAGAACGAAACCCGAATCCGACGAAGCACCCAAGACAACCGCTGTAGAAGGTTTGACAAGTAGTAGTGATATGACAATACCCGCTAGTTCCATCTTTGTCCCGATCCAAAGCTCTGGGGAGGAAATAGAGTTATTAAAGTTGCAAAAAGATCAGCTGCAGCAGCAAGACGAACAACTTCAACACCGACACCAACAACAACAAGAATAATCTCAGTATGAACAAGGCCAACTTGACGACTCTCATTTATCATTGTCACCTTCGTGAAAATTAAATCAACTGACAGCATCGCGTACGCGGTCAAGTTCTGTGGAAGAAAAGCTCAATTTGAATCACATTGCGGACAGTTTTCAATCCAACATGACTTTAAATGTGAAGCAGTTAAAGTTCTTCCCCAAGCCAAATCTATACATGAAATCGCATATCATTACAAAGACCTCTGGTTTTACACTCCCAGTGCCAGCACCTGTTCTCGACAACGACGAAAATCGAAACTCAACTGAGAACCACTATAGCAATACAGTGGAATCGCTGTAAGCCGAACTTGAGGGTTCCAAAAAATACGTTCGGCTTAGAGAAAGTTCGGTTTATCGAAAGTCATGTTAAATGACTAAATAACGCTATATTCCAGTAAACCAAATTAAGTGATCACATTTTCAGTATATTTAAATACAAAATAAACATAAACTACCAATCAAAAAATTGTAAGTCAATTTTTGTGCGGAAAACTGGTTAAAAAAGGTTTTCAGCAAGGGTAAACTGTGTAGCTTTCGAGTAAAAATCTCGGTGAAAAAGTTCGGTGAAAAATTCGAGTTCGGCTTACAGAAGGTGAATTCAATGGAATTCTCATTGACAAATATATAAAAACCGTTCAGCTTAGAGAAAGGTTCGGTTTACAGGAGTTCGAATTAGAGAAAGTCAAATACATGTTAAACATAGGACTTCCTGCACGGGCAGACAGAAGCGTTCGGCTTAGGGAAAAGTTCGGCTAATCGAAGTTCGGCTTATGGCGATTCCACTGTAAGAATCATAAGGATCGTACATGTTCAGGTGGTACATCATCATTACCAACACACGTAGCCAATGTTGTAGCTATTGCAAAAGATAAAACCATCCCAATTCCCACATCGGTAGCGGTATCCACATCCACATCTACGAAGCAATTATCAAATGACTAACCTTTTGAAAATTCAGTACAACCATTATGCCTACGCCAGTCTCGCCGTCGCTGCAAATGGCAATCAAAGTTGCAGCTTCAACGGACCGTGTAATCGTGGACGAAGCATTTGCCTGTAGCAGCGTTCGATTCAAATTCCAACCCCAGTCCGGTTCCAACCCAAGAAGAAGGTGAAGGATACAGTAAGGGGCAAGTACAGCAGCGCCCGGCGAGTAATAGCAGTGGAAATAGCATTCTCAACAATAGTTGAGAGCGGTGGAAGAGAGCCTTCTGAGTTGATTAAAATACCTAATGGATTGCCAGGATAAGATTAAAGGGGCAGTCGAAAAAACTAGTGGAAGGCTCACGAGTACATTCAAGAGTACCGAGACTTGCATTCTAGAACACCAACTCTTTTCCGCCCCAGAATTCCGTCCCAAGCACCCATGGTTAGTCCATTATTATCCTCCACCTCCACATCCGTCGTTCCAAGTCCAAACTATCCAGAAACTAATAACAGCTGGGAATATCCAACTCCCGACACTTCCACAAGCATAGTTCAAACATTTTTAATCCCCACACTGAGAACACAAATACTCTTCCGAATCCATACCTTGGGTCGTACTTTCGATCGAATAATAATTCAACTATGGGAGAAAGGAATAAAATCAGGACGAGCACGAAAGCCCAGCTAAGAACCTGCCACAATCCCTACACCGTTAAAATACCGGTCCAAATCATGCTTCAGCAGCAGCCAGAACCGAACCAGTTGTCCGAGCCCCGGATTTGCCTACAATTACCACTTCGTGTACACCACCCCCAACAAACACAAATGCCCGTCCCATTGAATTTCCACCGAAAAACCGATGCGTCCCAGTCAACCCCCACTACTACCCGTTGTCCAGACCATTTCTCCCAGAACAACAAATCCAACCACTCCCACCGTCAGGATTCTCTGCCCCTTCCAACAATCATAATTCCCCTTTTCATGATTTCTCACAATCTCCTCAACTAAAGCACAATCAAGATCACCGATTCGAACGGGAGTGGAAGTAGCTCGAAAGAACCGGAAATGGTCTTTACCTGACGAGTCTCCAAACTGCTGCTGGGCCCCATGGTATTCGGCGGCCGTATGGGTACACAGCACTTTATCATGTAACCGGAAAAGCAGATCGTGTCACCGGTCAACACAGAGTTGAGGAATTTAATCACCAAGTCGTGGTGGTAAAATATGTCAAGTCCAAATTGAACGGAACCTGAGAAACAAAACAATAGTCACCACACACCTCACCCTTGAACCATCACCACCGGTCAATTGAGGATAGTCGCCTGTTACACGAACGACAATATAACAATATCAACCAGGGGGAACGTCATAAAAGTAGTGGCAAAGGATAGGAAGTACCTAAAGGTTACCTTTCAAAAAACGAGCTCGAGCAGGTTTAAAACAAGATCAACAATCCTACATTCAACTCCAGCCCTGAATGTGATTTAACTCACGCGCTAAATTCATCATGCATCCTATTTACGACAGACGAAGCGGGCCAATCCAATTCAAATGCACATATGACCAGGCAGAGGCAACCAGCCACAACCCACTCTATGTATCCCCACACTGACGGAGTGAAGAATGTACCAAAACACACACCCAGTCCATTTAATAAATACTACAGCTCGATCTTCCGTTCAAACCTCATTGTCTTTTTCTACCTTCAAACCACATCTGTTATGAATTACTTAATAAGCCATCCATGCAACACACGAGATGGGACTTCAAACTTCACTGCGAACCCCTTTCTCAATTTTCAAAACCCACACATACACTTTTACAGAGCTGTCTGATAAATAATGCTTCTCAATATCCCATGCCCTCCTAGTGCCGTCGAGAATGGGAAGGCTAACTCACACTATACCGACTCCAGTCCGTTTACTCCTCCATCCAACTAAGAGCACGCCAAAGACGGAACAGGCAGCCTAGCGCATCGCAATTCTCAGCCACAACCAATCCCTTAGCCCTACGACCCTGTGATTCTTTTTTTCAACTCATTACGGGCACAAAATCGCCTTGTACAACCGAGCACCAAATCATACGCCATATTACTTCTCCCCACAAGCCAATCTCACATCATTTATTCATCCCGACCACCAAGCCCCACTTAGGGCCTACGCATTTTCCACACAGTGGCAGAACCCTTCGCGGACAATTTTTATCTGCTATTCCCCTTTACACGAGCCATCCACAACGCCACTTTCCGCAACCCTTCATTCGATCACACGCAAACCTCCTCTTCACACTCCTACCAAAACAACAATTATAACTTCCATCCTCCCATTAGCCTAAGCCTCTCCACTTCTTTACTGTACCCTAAAAATTCATTTGTTCTACACATACGCACAACGCAGCCTACCATTTAGACGTGCTTCGTTCTACTACGTCATATTTCTCACGATACAAGCAAGAAAAACATCTGCATAAGGTCAAACACCCACCATAAATCTACCGAACCGTTATACCTCTACCAAACCAGCAAGGGAACACACACTTAAGAACACGTCCTCCTAGCTTTCCTTTAACCACCATTCTACCCCCATTCACATCATCCACTTTTCTCCCAGCTAAACGCTCATACCCGCACCAAAAGAGAGCGGCGACCGTCCAAATTCTTCCAACTACACTATCCTACGCCACCTACAAGTACGTCATCAGTACGCACTTGACTCACGCAGTGATAACTACACTTCACGCACTCTCATCTCGTCCTTGTTCACCATTTCATCCAACAAGATGAAGCTACCTAGCACCGAATCTCGGTGGTCTATTCCAATACAGTGCCTTCATCTGCCGTGCTGCAAAATCGCTCGGTACACCTTCTCGGAAACCTTCAACCACGACCCACTCCTGTGGCCCGTTCCTTCTTCACATTTTTTCTCAACCCGATGCATTCAGCTGCACCAAACCAGCCATCAAAAACTCAGCAGGGACGACTGTTCTCCACATGTAGTTACACTCGCTTCCTACTCTGCCGGATAGCCCTGATCAACCAACTACTTCATCAGGGTCTAGAAGCTGCACCCGTCGCAGGAGTTATTCTGCAAGAACTCCTACCGGGAGAAGACGCCAGACCGACATTGCCTGTGCACCTGGCCCCATATCCACCGGCAACATGGTTGAAAACGACTGCTCTGACACTCAATTCCAAACCCCACCGCGACCGAGTTGAGAACGAGCACTGCTCGTACGTAGAGAATTTCTACGACTCCGAGCCAGCCAAGTATTACTCGGCCTAACCAGCATACTCTTCGAGCATACAACAACAGTGCTTCTCGACATCTTCCGCACCAGCTCCTATCCTTTATTCCCACCCCCTCAACCCACCCAACATAAACTCACCACACGTGTTATTACTTGTGTTCTCACAACCAGCCACCTACAACCGCCGCAAGTCACCGCAACAGCGTTATAACAATCAGGCATCTACATATCGATAAATTCATGACCGTTGTTTGGGTTCACCAAACCAATTTGTGTTCATTTTTATTATTTTTATTCAATCTATTTAAGTATCTTAGCCTTACAGTCATTTCTACAGCCTTCTTGCTATGAATATACATCAATTAGTTTGCATTGTGTGACTAACTACGTAGCTTTTGCTAAATCATAACATTTAGTACTTATAGCCTATCCTGTGGCGCTTCCTCCCTCCCCCTCCCACGACATGTTCAAGTGCCAAGGACGGCACTTCAGGGAAGCCGTGGGATATTTGATATATCATAAATAGAGATGGGCGGCTCGGGGGACGGAAGCCCAGGAAGGGGTTAAACAGGTTGCAATAGAATATGGTATCCAATGTATGCACTGTCTCGATTGAGAGCGAGGATATAAGAGAGCCAACGACAACAGAACAGCAAGCCAGTGTTGGACCAACTCGTTGGTCCAACACGAAGCTCTCTTGACGTCTCCATCTATCGTTCTATTACCTGTACTCTGTACTATCCATCTCTTCCTGTTATAATAAAAATATTTACTACTATCTCTTCTCTACACGGAGGACAGCAGCAACGGCGCCTTATTTACCATACATGTCCATCACGGACCCTCGACCCATACTTCCCATCCCTCCAAAACTTTGCGTGGCGACTCATCGAGCTGTGGCCAAGGTTCGGTGAGAAGCCCCTAAAATTTTGTTCTCATAAACTCACACTCAGCACTCCTTGCCACTGCACAAAACGCATCACTTTCCTCCCACCACTTTCCACGACAAGTGCAATTCAATTCTCTCCTCTGCTTTTCTACTCCAACTGCAACAACAGGACATTTTACAAATGCTTCAATGCTGCAAGTTGAGTTTTATATTTGGACACTATAATCATTTAACACGTCATAATTGTACGTGTTTTTCAAATCATGAGTAAAAGCAAAATAAGGAAACATTTTTGAAGTTGTTTAGTCTTTAAAAAGGCTTTTGAAAATGTTAACTCATTTCGCCATTCGTTTTCAACATTTGAACCACGATTTTTAAATACTTTTCAAAAATGTGAACATCACTTTCCGATTAGATTTAAAAAATGCAAAACTAGTTTTTTAAGTAGTTTTGATGTTATTTTGAAAATTTGCAGAATGCGATGTCATTTTGGCTGAGAAAAGTTGTGTGAAAAACAATTTTAGTGATAAACCGTTTGTTTTATGCTTTTATTGCTAGTGAGTTTCATGCCACGAAGTGCCACTGGATTTGCAATCCTTTTAGTAAATCGGAGCTACGGTTTTTACTGTGACCTCTGGAGCAATACTTTGCGATTCGAGTGTCAAAGAATCACGTTGAGTGGGAAGTTGGAACAAAGAAAGCAAAAGATTCGTTCTCCTCATCATTTGTGTTTTCCACGTAATTTCTTGTCGGGTGGTTTCTGTTTGATAATTTATGAATTTAGTGAATATTCTCTTTTATAATGTATTGCGTATGTTTTAATTCCGGTTTGATTTGTGCGTTTGTAGAAGCAAATTCTCCTCTTTTCAAAGTCAGTTGAGAGGACGCAACTTTAACGTGAAAATAGCTAAAGGACGAGTTTCATCATCTCGTTCGCTTGTGAGTGGGGAAAGCAGAATGAAGACGAGAAAGTGTTTGCTGAATGCAGGCGAGGGAAGTCACGAGTGCTCGAATTCGTTTCTAATTTCTTCCAACCTGAAGAGCGATCAACAATTACTTTGTCTTGCGTTAATAACTATTAAATAATTAAAACTGTCTTTCTTTTCTGCATTTGAACTGGAGTGGGATCTGTTCCTGAAGCTTGCGTTCACGGCGGTCGCAGTAATCAAATGAGTTCCTTTATGTTTCTTGAAAGCGCACGTGTTTCTATTTGATTATTTTTAGCTGGACGTGAGCGCCGTGTACAGGAATGTGCAGGGGATGCGCCTTGGGCTCCATTCTTTCCTGACACGCCATTTGCATCCATTTTCAACCAACCAGGAATTAGTTAGTACGCCGTTGACATTCCGACAGATTTTCGTCTACTTCGCATGTAATCCCAAAAAATCTCATTTTCTTTTCAAAGGAATCAATTGCGCATTTTCAAAGAATTCAATGAAAATTCCATTTAGATTACTTTCAAAATTCTTTTTTTTGCTTAAGTGTGCAAGGACGAGGAGCGCGTGAACACGCACATGGCCTCGTGCGTGTTCTTGCATGGGCGGGACGGAGTACTTGACATCTCTTAACTTTGATGACCTGGAAAAGTTCGCGATGACCGAGGTGTGGTTCGGGAAAGCCTTTGAGTTCACGAAAAGTTAAATTTCCACGACCAACGCGACCTTTTCTTCCACTTGAGTTCAGTGGAGAGTGTGGCCTTTGGTGGTGTGACCTTTGACCTCGTTCTTATGCAGGACATGAAGGACCGTGGACAGCTACATGGAGATGCGTGGGGGATGGCGTGCTGGGGATCGGCGGGGCGGCCGTCCCGGTTTGGGATACTAGACGGATTCTGGATCTCCAGTCTCCTCCTCTCTTGGCCCTCCAGCGTCGTACTCTTTCTAACAGTGACTATTTTAACATGTTAACTAGGTGCCAAACGTGGCACGTAGCCCTTTTGATTGGCACGTAGCCCTTTTGGTTGGCACGTAGCCCTTTTATTTGGCACCTAGTTGTTGCCCTTTAATGTGCACTCTTCAAGATTTCTTCTCTTCATGAAGTAGCATATATTACCAAAAAACTGTCATTTTAATTCATTATACTATTTTAGTATAAAGCTGACGCATTTATTTGGAAAAATGCTATCTCCAAAAGCCCATTAGTGGTCTACTGTGCCTAGACTTGGTACGACAGTGTTTTCGTAGAGTCCTGTCCATTGAGTTCTATTTTTTCTCTTTTTGAGTTGTCTCAGAGGCAGAAACGAAGGTAGAAATATGGATTTTGTATGAGGCGATAGTGTTTAGGGAGCTGGCAGGGGACTGAATCCAAACTACTTATATGAATGGGATTAAATTATCTTCACACTTTCATCTAGTTATAAACTACGCCGTAAGAAAACCCGCAAATCATATCTTCACATCACGAACGCCTCTATTTTTAAGAATCTGCTAAAAAGCTAAATAAATTTTTACTCAATGTGCTCAGAATTTTTAAATCTGCCCAAGTGCTCAAAGAATAGAAAAAAGGCGTCGCAACCCCCGTCAATTCAGATTGCTTTATTTATTGTCGAAGCCCCAAAATCCCTGGGCATTCTGGGAATTCTTAGGAACCAGTATTCCGTTAATAGGAACGAACTTTTATCGGAGGTAAAAAAATATCGGTTTTTATTTTTTTACTACAGCTAGTCTACGAAAGAATTTTTTAACCAAAGTCCTTTTTCATGTTTATCCCCGTCAAGGGAAGGCGTGGAGTGAAAAGTGTGAAAGCGGCATTCTGGGGAACTCTGCTTAAACCATATCTTTCCAACCACTTGCTTGATTCAAGTGAAAATTTTTTCACACATACTTCGCTCAAAAAGCTTAAGGCGTTTTCAATAGCTTTCGGCAAGATTTCAAAAATAGCGTCATTTTTGAATTTCCTTTTTTGAAAAAACTCGAAATCCTCATTTATGCTCAGATTGTTGTCATAAGTGTTTCCACATATGGTAAACATTTTAAACACTTTTTATATTTACAGGTTTTTTGATTTGAGCTTTCGTTACGAAGTAATTGAATGTGTTATTTAGTCAAACTAAAATAGTGTCAATGCTTAACGCTGCTATTTACCTTTATAATAAAAATCCATTAAAATAAAAAGTGGGGCAGCATTGCCCTCGATGCTGTTTTCACACTTCACATTTTGTTGAATTAAGCCATCTTACTCAAAGTGTCTACTATACTCACCAGTTTGCAAATTCGGTTTGATTTTACCATTA